>WSXT02064598.1:0-12526 GCA_011762715.2 Neuroterus valhalla | reverse complement strand
CCAAACCCTTCCCTTCAACCTTGGGGCGGATTTACAGTAAGGCCCAACTCGCAATCGTTCTGTGTTGCGACGCGACACCGTGGGTTAGACGACCATGGTTTGTTTTGATTTTTAAATCCTGGAGCACTCGACATATGCGCCACTACACTCAGTGACCTGTTTCCAAAATTTTTTCGCTTACGTTAGGGAACATCTTCCACCACGAGAGCCCCCGGACCCGTGTATGCGAGCGTGCTTTTGACTAATTTGCTATATCCTGTAACAAACGAAGTTGTGATGCAAATTGTCTCTAGTAGATTCTAGATTTTTCACTCCATATATACCCTTTTCGGGTTTTTACGTATCTATATTCCCCCCTCCCACAGGAGATCGTCAGACATTGAACCCTTCAACTCAAATCCCTTCCCAAAATCCCCAATAACCCCAACTCTCATAATAAGCTTCCAAGCAATGCCTGACGTACTCAATCCTGTGGGATTTTCCAAATCTCTGAAACTCCTTCCGTCTGCAGCCGGATTTTTAATTTAAAACGCTCGCATTCGCCTAAAAATTTGGTCAGAGGAGAGGAAAACTGCAGAAAACCAAAACTCCTGGGCGCAGTCGAGTATCGACAGACGAGTTTAGATGAAGACATTGAGCATAGCATCGAATACCTACACCGATCCTCGGCGTCAAATCTACCGCTCGACAGTAATTAAACAATGTGAAAACACGACTCAGCGAGAATCCCAAACAGTCACTCACCCGAGCGCTAACCGCGCCCGTTCATGCTTGACATTCGAGATCCCGCCCAAGTCGGAAGTTACCACGCAGCTACTGCCATCTGTCGAATTGTCTCTAGTATTATTGTATTTCATTTATTCAAAAAAATCTATTTTTCTATGTATTAATTGATCCTTCTAATTCCAGTTCCCATTTATTCTCTCTACTTCAATTTTTCTCACATTTCAACCCTCAGCTTCATACAATCCCTATGCGAATTTCACGTACATTTTATTTTAGCCCTGTCTCTTCACAATCAATATTTTATTGCCATTTATCAGGAAATGTACACTTCCTCTCTCAACTCGCTTGCATTATTTTGCACAATTTTAGATATTTTGCTACATTTTCATCGCATTTTACCTTACTCAAGGCCGCATAAATTCTTTTGAGACCCTAAAGCCAATTTTACCATTAACATACATATATTGTTTCAACTGAGGGTCGATGCAAATCCATCTTTTAACATTATGTAAAATGTTGTGCTGATTACGATAAACATACCAATCTTTTTCGGCGTCAAAGGGGCTGTCGCATTCCGTGATTGGAGAATCCTTAGCTGCGAGTTGACGCCTTTGGCACAGAAAAAATTTGGGATAGTTTATGGCAGCACGGAGCGCTTCCGAAAAGCTATCCATTGTAACGACTAATGGTATCTATTACATTTTTACAGAAAAAAGAAACTAATAATAAAAAAAGATTGTTTGATAAAATTTATTAAATAAAGCCATTTCATTTTTTAATTTTGATTGAAATTTTCCAGCTCAATCACAAGTTTCTGTAATCATTAGAAGCTAAAACGAGATTCTGCCTACCATTGTTCACAGCAGAGATAGTTATCTCTTTATGTAGGAGAAAATTAAGCATATTTTTTAATAAAACTATGCCTTATGGATGCACTAATTTCCGAAAGATTTGATTTAAAATAAGCGAAGATATGGGACGTCAAAGTGCTTCCTTTGATAAAATTACATTCATTCAAGAAAAACAGCTTTCTATTCTGGGTATGATTTATTGTATTTCTTTTGACAAGGTTTCCTAAAAATTGATCACTTTTACCTTCAAAATTTTATCTATAAAGAAAGATGTTCTTTTAGGAGTAGTTCAACTTTTGTTTGTAATTTTCCGTTGTGGAATTAATATTTCAGTAAAAATGAGCACAATTCCATTCATACTTATTTTTAAGGTCTATAAAGCACAAAAAAATGTTGGATTGCTGGATTGAGCCCATTTACATAAAACACATTGAGCAAGCATTTTTGGGGGCTAAGTATTAAGGATGGAGAAGAAAAGAAAAATTTTGTAATCGAATCAGACGTGAGTCAGAATAGAGAATTTGCTAAAATCAGAAGTACAAATAGTATATCACAGGGTGTTCAGTCTTCTCTTTTTTAGAGTAATTCTCCTTTTTTTTAGAAATTCCCTTTTTTCCACTATTCTCGAAAATCTTTCCTTTTTTTCATTAGAAAACATTATTTGCATTACGCGGAAAAATTGTCTCCACTTTGGCTACAGATACGGCAGTGCTCCCGTATTTGGCTCCCTGCACGCGCAGCACAAGTTGACTACCCGCTGGAGAAATGTCAGCATCGGAAAGATTTGGCGCGCGATTCAAAATCGAATCAATTCAATTTTGAAATGCACAGGAAGCCAACACGCACTGCGGTTGCAGGGAGCCCTGGGATACAGTCATACAGTTCAACATCAAAGCTTTCAGAACAAAAGAAAGTCTGCCGGTATATTAACCTCAAATATGACCGTGCTCGAATGTTAAGTGGAATTACTCGATGACTTATTTTCAAGTATTGAATCTTTAAGTAACCAAATTAATCAAAGTTAAGATAATATTAATTGATATTATTTAATACGGTTGCTCACTATCTATATAATGACATGAGAACACGACATAGTACTTATTTTTTCAAAACTATGTGAAGTTTAGTTAGTGTAAGGGAGCTTAGTGTTCATTTTCAAACAGTTTTTTAAGAGAAGGAACCATTCACCATTTTAATTGATGGAATATCATGTAAGATTTACAGAATAAAAATGGAGTGTTGCCAAAAAGTTGTGATAAAAATGACAAAAACAATTCTTAACCTCTAAATTTGTATCTACTGGATGTGTCCGAATCACTTCATAATAACCTAAAACTGAAATATTTATAATATTCTGAAACTTGATAGAGAAATAAGTAGAATCGAATAAAGGAGATCGACTGTTATTTTCCTGGGCTATAGAAGAAAAAACTTAATTACAATATATTCAAAACATTTTTCGTTTGTAGTTTACATTAAAAAATAAAACACAATTGTTTGATATTATCGCATTATTTATATTGTCCTCAAAATTAGATTTCAATGATTCTTCAAATTTCACAGAAAATTCATTTATTACAAAATATGCTAAAGGATTTTCTAAATTTGAATGATGCCATAGATTTGGAGGATATCAAGATATTTTTGACCAGTTTAAGAGGTCGCAAAGAATTTGATGAAATAGGCACGTAGCCAGGGGGGCGCCCGAGGGGCCCTGCTCCCTTCCCCCGGAATTCTAGGAATGCTTGTGATTTTCACGTATATGAAGAAACGATTATTCATAATATCACCTAGTGCCCCCCCCCCCCTTCCCCCCGAAACGAAATCCTGGCTACTGGCCTATGATGAGATTTCGAAGGATTTAGGAAGATTTTCAGGAGTTTCAACAAATTTTTGAAGGCCTTGAAGAAATGTGAGAGATCTTGCAGAAATGTGAGAAATTTTGAAGACTTTCGCAGAATGTGTATGAATTATCATCAATTTAACAAGATTTTGAGGAATTTTTGGAAATTCTAATCTTTTGTAATGGGGTTTAAAACATTTTAGAGTGTATCATGGAAATTTCCAAGTTTCCAAAGGGTTCAAAAAAATTATTAGGAGTCGAAAAGTATTTTAAAAGATTCCAGAATTATTTGAGAGATTTCCAAGATTTCATGGCCTGTGTGAATCTAGAATCCTTAATGGAACTTCTGAAAGTGTAAAGAGGTTCAAAAAGATATCAAGGTATTTCACAAGTTCTCAAGCTTTTTCAATGATTTCGAGGGTTATCACAGGATTTTCACTTATTTCTAAACATTTAAAAGATTTCCCCGGAATTTCCCTCTTCTTGAAAGGAGTAAACTTAACCAAAGAAGTCATTCAAGTTGTATTCTAAGGATTCATTTTTTATTTCCAGAGATTTCGAATATTAAAATTTCAAAATTTACAAAATTTTCTATAAAATTGAGCAAATCGGAAAAATAAAAATGAAAGTGGAAAAATTATTATCTTCATGTATACTTGTAAAAATAAATGTTGCATTTTCTCCCCTTTTTCCCCTTTTTCGTGAAAAAATCACCCTATTCCCTCTTTTTTGATCTCATTTCACGCTGTGCACCCTGACATAGTCTTGACTTGAGTCCACATCTTTTGTTGAATAAATAATTTTTGCACTTTGATATCGCAAATGGAACGTTGAGCGATTACAAATCTCTTGAACTCATTCAAAAAAACTTTCCTAAATGAGGGCCATGCATTTCTTCATTTTGCGAATAATTTTTACATAGAAATAAATTAGGAAAATTACCAACGATCATTTCCCTTCTCGCTTTTCCGCTTCTATCTGGAATCTCTGTTGTTAATTGAATATCGATCAGTCAGAATTCGTTTTTTCGCTTAAATTAAGTTAAAAAAAGGATCATGAAAAATGGGTGGTCCATCCTTGACGACAAAATTGGCCCAAACTTGACAACATGCATTATTTTATATTGAGGCACTTTACAGAAAAACCAATTTTAAAACTGAGCAACCCCTTTAATTTGATAATCGTAACTCGTAAAGAGTTATAGCTTGTCAAGTTGGATACACGGGAGGACACCAGTCTCCCGCCAAAATGGCAACAGCACGCGGTATTCCCGAGTGGTTATCCATCCAAGTACTAACCGCGCCCAACTCTGCTTAACTTCAGTGATCGGACTGGTTTTTCAAGCGTGGAATGTCCGTTGGCATAACACAGAGAAATGCTTTTCTTGGGGTTTCCATGCTTTGGACCAACTTACTCGACTCTCGGAAACTTAACGCCAGCACTAAACTTCTGACAAACGAGCTTGAGATTAACAGAACCATATAAAAGTTGGGTGCTATCTTGAGTAATATTGACAAGCTAGCTCATAACTGCTGATAGATAAATACCTTAACAAACTCCGATGGTTCAACGTGGACTCGGATTTTTTACGTATTTAATATTTATGCTTCGTGAATCCATACGGTTTCCATGTATAAGAATTCAGTAGAATACATCCAATATTGCTATTAACTTATTGAATCCTAATTTCATTATTTAATATTCAATATAACATATTATCATCGAAGATAACTCTTTATGGACAGGCGAGAAAATGGCCTAACGAAGATAATATTGTGATAATAGGAAATTATTCAAATAATAAAAGCCCTTCTCTAATTGAACCTACACCAAGTTTTGATCTCATTCCACAATTAAATTCAAATAGTAAAATGTATAATTATCACGTACATAATGCAATTAAAGAGGAAAATCAAAGTACAGTTTGCAGTGAGACTAAATGTAGAAGAATATTCAGAAGATTAAAAATTGGTTATGCAGTTAGAAGTCCAATCAAATTGAATTTTTACACCCAAATTTTTGGTTCTAGAACCTAATTTCTCTTGCAAAAAAAAACAAATACTTTCATCATTTGAATAATTCCTTTGCAACACTCAATACTAATTCAGTAAAATTTGGTGGAAGACATGGTAGGGTTGAGGCATTTCGTTTTTGATCGGAGGCAGTTTTATTAAATAAGAAAACAAAAAACAAGTTGAACCATCGTAACTTGAAATATATGAGTGAGAGGTTTCAACAGTCAGGTCGGTGGAGGAGGCGGAGCGAGAACTGATGCTTTAACCTATTTATACATCTGCTAAACAATGTATGAATCAATATTAGGGCACTTCTCTACCATTGGGAAAATCATACTGTCCCAGACAAATTGAACATATAAAATGAAACTTGTCCTCGTTAATTGTTATTACAAATGGAAGTACATCAGTTGTTCTTATAGAAAAACTGCGTTAATTGTTAAGATAAAAAATATCCATTATTCAATCCCCTTCTAAATACATAAAAAATCATTCCCCTGGCGTGTCATTGATCGGAAATAAAAATAAAACCTGACGATTTCTCAATAAATTTGATGAAAAATATCATACTGCAATTTCTCCAATGCTTTTTGCTTTGATTGCTAAAAAACAATTAACACCTTTTGAAATAAGTTACCGAGAGTTTTGTCGTTTTTGCCTTTTTCGGGTAGTCAGGGCAAGAGTAGATGATCGCGACACTTATTGCCAGTGTATTATTCACGCTGATATAAATTTGAAGCTGTCTGCGTTGTACGAAGCGGAGATAATAGTTAACAGCCTTCAGAAACTGCTGGATGATATGTGCTGCGATCAGTACTGTGAAAACTTTTCATCTAGACAGTGTCAAAAGTGTATCTACAAAATTCCTGCTTACAAAGAGTTAGACGACAGAAAACCCTTGAATTTCCAGAAGTGAATAGCTGGAAAATAAGAGTCCATAGACCCCAAAGCTAAAACACTACGTCAATTAACAAGATATCTGAAACAGATGTTGATCGTCCAGCCACAACAACTCATGAAAAAACTGCAAGAGGATTTAAATGATTTTTTTTTTTTGCCATGAAAGGAACTTCGTCCACCTATTAAATGCAATTAATACTCAGCAGAAAACGTTTTATTACACATAGATTTTTCTCATAGGTATGTCAGCAAATACTGACGAGAAATTTAACCCGTTCATTTTGGAGGTTCTCGCATTTAAATCAGTCTTCACACTGTTGTAATCTACTTAAAAAATGCGATAAAGTCATATTGCACATCACCTTAAACATATCTCATTCGCCTTTACTCCCGGAGCGATGGACCTGAAAACAATATTGCAACGAAACTATGTTTTATATCCTGGCTATAAAGCTACTAAAATAGCTTCCAAATATAAAAAAGTTCTCTTGGAACTTTTCAGGAAGTGGAAACGGCAACGGTGCACCGGACGGTATCGGCGCAACTTGGAACAGAACAGCCGATTCTGTCGTTGTTACAGGAGGTGACGTCGATAATCTGGAAAACTCGTAAAAACGAACCAGGAAAGTGTTTTGGCATTACTATGAGCACCAATTGACCGTGAACCTTTTCAGACAATGGCTGATGAAATTGGCAAGGAAGCATTTAGAGCAAAGGCTCTCAATTGCATCCTCAAGTGCATCAGTTGCTTGGAAACATTCGTTTAGCAATGCTGACAATGAGAAGTTTGAGCTGCTTCTGCGATTCTGATGCGTGCGAAAATTTTTGATGAGATGTTAAACATATCAAGAGGAAACTAAATTTACATTCGAACACCGATTCTGAATGTGAACATCAAACATTGACGAATAGTTATGTACCTTTCAAACAGCAATACAACTGCGGTAATTATATAATGGTGATGTTTTCTGACAAAAAAGTCGAATATCGCTACTTGGGTCTCACAGGTTAGGTTGATTAAGAAGATACTGAATGGATTGTCACCTTTATGAAACTGTCTGATAAACATAGCTAAATGTTCAGGATTGATCACAAAGATGTCTCCGACGTAGGTCACGAACAGATGGTAGCAGAGTTACGTAGTCGATTCGTTGATAAAAGCAGATATGTAGAGCATTTTATGAATTTTAGTTACCTATAAATGTGTTAGAGAAATAATTTGAGGTGAGGTTTATTACGCAATTAATGTTTCTTTTGAAAGAAATGTGATTTTTTCTTTAAAACTAATGTTATGGAGACTAATATTAGTTGGAAGAGTTGGGATTATTATGAGTCTAAAATGTTCTAGGTGCGAACTGTTGTATCTTAGGAGTAGGAATGGTAATTTTCAAATGTTTCTTATAACAAGACATTTTTTGAGCAACAAAAACAATTGAAATTGTGTATAAGTAATAAAATGTATTTTTCACTCCACAAAGACAGTACCTAGTACATGCATCAGTCCCCTGTCGCGATTTTTCAGGAAATCGTCATCAAAACTTGTATTACTGCAAAAGTTATACGGCTGTTTTCAGTTTACGTTGAAACATATCGATATTTTTATTCTGAACCATCTTCTTGCTATATTTGAGGAAAAAAAAAAATTATCTATATTCAGGCCGATAAATCATTACTGTTGCGATCTGTTGCTCTATTGTCGAAAATTCTGAGAGAAGTGTGAACAAACTTTCGTGCGAAAAGTCGTAGAAGTCAAGGAAGTATTAAATTCTAAGTCTACTCCATTTCCGTTTGAAATCTGTTGCGCCATTAGCTAAATCATATGTTACGATAATTTTGAATTTCATTTGAAAAAAGCTAAAAAAATGAATCAGATTCAAGGATACAGAAAATTACAAAACACATGATAAGAAGCGCACGCTTTAGCGCGTGCTCACTGAATACTTAGATAGATACACGTTCATTCTTCAGCCTATGGGCATTGAAAAATTGACTTGCTTACACCACCATGTTTTAAAAAATTTTTTTACGATAAATACTTATCTCGAACATCCTTCCTTTGTTTATACAATGTTGCGCTCGCTCGCTTGCATTGCCTTCCTCGCTTCGCCTCCAGCTGCTCTCCAATTTTTGTAGGTGGCCTGCGCCTTTCTTGCCTGGGGTATCTTTTGCCTTCACGTTTCCTCCGCTCCCCCAATCAAGCCTTTTCCCCCCCTTCTTTCGCGCACCGCTAAACACCGAGCTAAGTGGCGAGTGGACTGCTTCCTTAACTCATTTTTCGCACCCTTACTCGCCAGCTGAGCTTCCAACTTCTTCCTCCATTCACACCTGCAACAGAAATTTCGTAAAACTTTTATCACCTAATGTCGACCAGCACACTCCACTACCGCCACCAACATTCAAGTCTGCTCACTGATTACTTGTCTTTCAATTACTTGTAGAAGACTCGTGAATACTGTTGCATTATGCAGAAAACCCTTCAGTTTCAGAGAATTTTCCGAAAGTCTAGGATTCCCTTGAACCCTTGTAGGAGTCTCTAGAAATATATGATTTTCTTGTGAATTCTTAGAGGATTCCTTAGACATATAAAAACTACTTCCTAGAATTCTCTAGAAATTTATGGAATTCTCTTGATCTGTAGAAGACTCGTAAATACTTTTGAATTCTGTAGAAGCCTCTTCAGTTTCAGGAAATTCTCCGAAAGCCTTAGACAGCCCTATCCACAGAGGAGAAATGGGCTCAAAAGCCATCTACTGGCTTTTGAGCCATTAACTGAGATTCCTCCATCCTATTGCAACCAACAGATGTCTCTGTTTTGCGTTCCCGCCTTTATTCCCTTTCCCCCTGCTTCAATCAACCCTTTTTCTTAACTCTTTCCCTTTTATTCCACCCCAAAAAGCCCTTGCAGACACCCCTTTACTTTCCCAGCAATGCACTGAACCCACTCGCTCCACTTACCTGCTCAATCTCTGAAATACAAATCCGCCTACCTTTTTGTCAACCTAACCTTACATTTCTTTTCGACCTGAGGCCTATGTATTCTACTCAATTAAAAACACTTAATTTTTTTCCCTAACTCCCCCCACTTTTACTTACCTTCTAAACTTCCACCCTCACACTCCACTCACACCTGTTGGAACGGTTCAGAATAATTGAATAGAAATCGTTGAGGTGACCGTTGAGTGTAAATTTGATGTAGTGTGGTCTGAGAGCTGAATGGACAGAGAGAAGCGATTTCGTGATATCGGCCAGAAAATGATGGACGATTAATGTAACGATAATTGCGTGCGCAATCAGAATCAGAAGTGGGAATCCGCGGGTCTGGAAGCAAGCGACGCCGAGTTACGCGACGAGGAAGCCAGTCTTCGTTGAGCCCGCTGCAAAAAAGCCTAAAGGAAGCCTTTAGGCGGCGCTTGTGCGTTTAAGAAAACAGTCTTGAATGGGAAATGTTCAGGATTGCCTAATAATGAAAGGATATTATTGAAGTTGGTGAAATTTTCATCTGTTTTAAAAATTCAAAGTGGAACTTAGTTCAAAGTTAAAATAAAGAGTGAAATGCCCAAAAGTTTGAATAACGCTTCTAACGATCTCGCTTCGAGGGAGGCCTCAATTATGATAAAGAATAACGGATTCAGAATGTTCTTCAACCAGTTTCCTTTCTGGAGCTCAACATTTGAATCCAAATGTTTATTATAATTAACCGAAGATCCCTTCTAGCGAGGCCGTGTTTGGAAAACTCCTCTGCGAAATAAGGCGTGAGCTCATCGACTCAAGTTCAAAATGATATTTTGAATCGGGACTCGCTTATCCGAACCTCATATCATTTGAATAATTGTTTGATCAAACGCCAATTAAGCGTTTCGCAGAGGAATAACCTGTCTTCGATAATTCAGATTGAAGAATTCTAGGAGCAGAACCTCCCAGAATGAATTCTCAAACACGATCAAAAGGAAGAATCAGAGGCGTTGCTCAAAAGAAAATAAATGTTAAAGAAATATGTTCACTGCCAAGTTGCAAAATAATCAACTTGAAGACTTGTAAATCCTTTGTATTAGTAGTTAGGAAAGTGAAATTTCAGTTTTGACCCAGACATTGTACTCCGTCTGCAAAATTGAAGTATCGCTTAAGAGGCACCGTTAAAATTAGTATATAATCCTGAATATTTAAAACTGGGAAAGTTGAGTTCGAACAGATAAATTAACTTTTACTTCAAAAGATACATTGTCAACGAAAATTTGATCAAATTTGAAATGGAAAGAATGGATGTTTAACTAAATAGAAGGATTTCAAACTAAAACTATGGAATTTCCAATAGGAATAGGTTAAGTTGTCACTTAAAAGAAATTACTTATAACGAAACAAAACAAAAATTATAAAAAAAACAACTAAATCTCAAACAAATCATCACACTTTTACAATCAATGATAAAGAACCAAATCAAATTGTAAATATTTAACTGAAGTAGTTGAACCTTTAATTTGTAACCAAAAAATGCAATTTCTCAACAAAATGGTTCAAATTTGAACTATAGAAATGAAAATTTTCAAACATAGATGGGATAGTGACATCCTTGGCTTAAAAAATTAATTTTGAACCAAACATAATAGTTTTCAAATAGATGAATGTTCAACTAAAATGAGAAATGTTCAATTTATAACTTGAGTTGTTAACCGTTGAGAAGAATTTTTGAAGGATAATGTAAACTTCCGAAGGAAAAGATAATTATCCACCAAAAGAGCGATTTTTCAACAAAATATGTAAGGTTTCAACGAATTAATTGAATTTTCATTTTAAAGAGACAAATTTTCACCGCATTGTCGAATTCTGAACTAGAAAGTATCGATTCTCCACTAAAAATGAAAGACTTAAATTTTCATTTAAAGAAATTGATTTTCAACCAAACTGATGAATTTTCAGGTATAATGACGAATCTTCAACGGGAATAGATGTATTTTAAGCAAAAAGATGATTACATTCTCATCAAAGAAGGTATTATTTTTCAACCGTAAAGATTACTTTTCTATGAAAAAAGCAAATTTTCCACGAAGTACATAAATTGGCAGAAAAAATAGTTTAATTTTCAGATTCAAAAATCAATGTCCAACTGAATTCTTGAAATTTCACTGGAAAAAAGATGAATTGATTTTTAACAAAGTAGTTACATTGTCAACCATAGGTAAATTTTGAATCGAAATAAAGCAATTTTAACGAAAGAATTTGATTTTCAACCAACAAGTTTAAATTCAAATCAAGTAGTTGATTTTTCAACTAAAAAAGGATGAATTTTCAATGAACAATGTAAACAAGGTTTCCACCATAATTCGGAAATATTTCTCCTTCGGAATACTATACTTCTACTCTGAAGACGGCTTGAAGTACATCTTTATTTAAAATTGAAGAGAGGAGACTTTAAAGTTGTGACGAATTTTGAATTTGAGGAACGATTATCTAAAAATCCTCCCTTCTTAATCTCAATTAGAACTAGTTTAAAAAATTCCGATTCATGTAAAAAAATCCCATCTTTACTGAAACTCCCTGCCTTAAAATAAAAACCATGATTATTTCCTGAAATTCCCTGTCCCAAGTCAGATAAATGAGGAAAAGCAACTAAAACGTGATAAATTCTTTTTTTTTTTTTTTTAAGAAATCTAGAAAATAATTCTTCCTGTCTGTTTGGGCTATCATCAACTCGATTACCAAATTTGAGTCTGCTGAAAAAATCTCACAGAGCAACAAATTTGCAAAACGTTTTTCTTATAATGGACAAAATGAAAATTCTTCCTCTCATGAAGTATAGATGCATTTAAATATTTTGAGAATCAGATTGAATGAACGTTACATTCATTATATCAAATAATAAGATCTCTTTTTGATTCATAAAAAGAAAGCGGTCATTTCTCGTATTTTCTCAAGAATAAAATTCCCGGTTTCCCGGTCAAGTCTCCACCATGCATATTTCGCAATTTTGTTTCTGCCTAACTCGAAATCCTTTTTGGTTAAAAATGTAACTATTCTGTTGGATATTAGTATTTTTTTCGATCAAACATTAATATTTCTGATCGAAAATTTAATAACTGTCCAATTTCTCGTGGGTTTTCCAAGCTCACACCAGAACTGTGGTGCCGTTACGTTGACGATACATTTGTAATCTGGAGACATGGACTCGACGAACTTCACAAATTTTCCGATTTCAT
>WSXT02064587.1:0-12527 GCA_011762715.2 Neuroterus valhalla | reverse complement strand
CTTTAGCGTCAACTACACCAGGGGTTGTCAGTAATGGGTTTTTGTTGTGGAATGGTGGTCGCTGGGGGGGGGGCGTGGGGGGGGGGGGGGGGGGGGGGGGGGGGGGGGCTCACAACTCCCATGGCTACGCACCTGGAAAGATGTAATACTTACTCCCTTTTTCGACATTAATATCTCATGATCCAAGTCCATCTTGAAGTCAATCATGACTTGGTAATCAATAATTTGATCTCACAACACTAAGTTACAATCAGTAATGATGAATAATAATGCGCAACAACGGCATAATGATAAGTCGATCGTCATTATCGACTAACCTATACTATCCTGAAAACTGTGGGTGCGGCGCTTGCGCGAACGATATACTACTTTTCGCCGGAATATTTCCTAAGATTTCAAAACACCAGTATTTTGTGATACAATCAAGGGTGTGATTAAGGCTCCTATATTTTTTTAAATAGAAATGTTTTAGAGATTTTCATCACATTCAACACTTCTACATGTTTACTAAATTTCCTTAGAACTGGAGTTAGCCACTCTTATCCGTAGCGGAACGATAGACTAGTACTTATTTGTGATTAAAAGATAGTTGCTTTCTCAACGGTAATAGAACAGTAGCCTAATATTCGTAGAACTCATCGATTTGAAAGTAAATTGATGCAAGGATTTGGGGGATTAGACACTGAAAGACGAAGTTTTGCAGCGTATTTGTGAGCGGCATTGGTGATGGATGGAAGGTTGTGTTCTGCAAGAATTTGTATGTTACGGATGAACCAAGGAACGTTTGAAGCGGAACGAAAAAGGTGCCTATAGGTGCCTCCAAGTTAAGAGAGACTATTTGGGGTATCAGAGCCTCAGACAGGAATCACGTAGGTGCAGGTGCTCCTAATTATAGCGTTGGAAGCACAAGTTTCAGTGGCTCGGGAAACTGCAGGTTTATTGAAGAAGGTTCTAAGAGAAGTAAAGGCCACATTCGCCTCTTTGTAGATGGCTTGGATTTCTTTGGGCTAAGTGAGTCCTTTGTCAAAAATGACGCCGAGATATTTTGCGGAGAAACTCCATTTATAGGAAAAGAGTTACCGAAGAGTTTAGCGGAATCACGCTGGCGACGAAAAAAAAGGATACTTCCATATTTAGGTTTATTCATTTCAAGTCTCCATCTGCAGTACCATTCCAGGACAATTAAAATACATCTATGTAGACGAGAAGAGGAGTGACTGGAAACCTTAGATGTATCAAGGAAACCGACATCATCAGTGTTTTGAGTCGTGAGCATTTTCTGATGAACAGGAATGTCGTAAATGAACACGTTGAAGAGAGAGGGATGTGTGCCAGCCCGAACTGGAAGTCAGAGAGAAAGTTGTTTTGCGAAAAAGAGTCATCAAAACGAGAAAGAATGATGTTTTCGGCTAGTTTGCTAGAAGAACAAAGCAGACTGATAGGTGGAAGTCACAATAGCTTCTTGACAGGCTGCAGAAAAGTATTGAAATCGCATCATTACGTTAACAATGCTGCAGATAGCGATCATCTGTTTACTGGGAAGTGTCATTGCCGGGAGCTTTACGATTTCAAGGAGCGGATTGAGTCGGAGGCTTTTTTAGGAGAGGTATAAATAAAGTCTGAATCTGTGACAGTGAAATTTTTTCAGCAGTCCTGGAGACATGGTTGTATCAGTTAGCAAATTTGCGGAGGCAAAGAAAGGAGGAGCACTGATTTTTGAGGGAACCTGCTAAAATTGCCGCTTTTTCCTCACCGAGAGAGAAAGATTAACCGTCTTTGGCGAGAGGAGGAAGGTAAGATTTCCCATTACGGAGGGATTCATTGACTTCCCAGCATATTTTGGGATACAATTTAGCTTCGGCTTTGTAGGAGTCGAAGGAAGATGTATCAACTGGATAAAGCGTAGTTTTTAGTTTTCTTGAAGGGAGTTGAGACGCTGGCGCTGTTTATGATTACGGTAGGACTGCCGATGTTTGCTAGCTTGCTTTTTCTTGCGGAAAAGAATGCGAGTGACGGTAAAAAGTTTGCATTTTCGAGAAGAAGTGTAGTTAGCTAAGGCAGCGAGCTGGACAGAGTTTTCGATTTAGAAGAATTCGAGAGTGGGATTTTCCAGAATTTTAAACATATGTGTTCGTTTTCTGAACGAAAAAATCCTAAATAAACGAATGGGGAGACAAAATGATTCTTTAAATAGAAAAGATTCTCTCAACCAACAGCTAATGACAGGGCCCAGCAGTTCACGAAGAGATGATGACCTTGAATATCTAAATGGAGTTGATGGAAAAGAAAGGTTCCCAGGTGACTTGTCCCAAAGTAGTCAGAAAACACTATTAACAACTCAAACTTCGAACTGAGATGTTAAGCATAGGATTTTATACAATGATTCTTTGGAATATTTTGGAGAAGTGAAATCCTCCTCAAATTTGTTTTCTGATGGCTCCAATGAAAAATCTCCATCAATATCCAAAACAAAAGGTACGAATTTGCATAGTTCGCAAAGCAACAACGAACTAGATCGTTTTCGAAAAACTGACAAAGTGGAAAGATCACATTTTACAAGGGAAAAGGATAAAACTGGTTGATTCCAAACACAAAATATATATCCATTTTAATATGAATATTAAACGTTTATTTTTACGATTTGGAAAATGAACGTAAAAGTTCATGTGTGCAAAACAGTAGTTACAATTTTTAAATAAAGAACAATAATTATACACAAATCTATTTTCTAGGCATGTTAAGCATCCTGCAGAGCAATCAGGTCGACCGCATGTTGCCTATGCAAAGGATAGACGCATCAGAAAGCACATAAACAATCAAGTCACTACAGTTAAATTCATCACATATCACATAATGATTTACAAATAGTTGTCCCGCAATCGTACGGAAACAAAATTTTCGAATAAAAATTGCTGATGATATATACACATCTTTACATTTTAGAAATTTTTTTTTCATAGACATGCAGTAACAAAAGAGCGCCTGTGCGCACGACATTTCTATTATAGCATAATATGATTAGTCAAGTTTTATAATGCCTAAATGACTTTTTCAAATTTATTTCAGGGATTCGGAAAACGTACTCTAGCAACAAATTTTGTGATGAAAATTTAATAAAAACGATTCTTCAAAATTACTTGACGACCTTTTATTTCGCCTCTCTCATTTAATTATTCGAATAACATCGCCTTTTATGACACGTCACATATTTACAGTGTTCTATTCTTATTTCGTTGCTCTGATGAGGACAAATAAGGGGTTTCAAATCAAGATCACGGAATATATCATTTCAGATCATCCTTCCATTTCGTAAAATATATTATGTTTATCCACATATTCGTGCATCTATAACATAAGAAATAAATAACAATCACAACTTCATTCTAAAATCATCAAATTTGCAAAAAAATTCATTTTGTTTTGCGCAAAAATAAAAGTATATTCAATGATTTAAGTTGACTTCTCATTGTCGAATTCCTGAATGTAACAAGCATTTATCCTCTGCCCAATTATTTCTAATCTACAAACGGTATTCCGTTATAAATAATAATACAAATTTTGGTGGGACAGCAAATTTGAGGATAAGAAAAGATAGATTGGAAACGTTGGTCGAGGTGAAAAGGAGGGAGATTATGTCGAAGCAAAGAATGTAACGTTCAAAGAAGAAAAAAAGTCAACATTTATTTCACTTGTTATCTTACTATCCATCACGAGATAACATTAATATCTAGATGAATTCAGTGGGAGAGGAATGCTTGTTACATTCAGGAATCTTTTCTTTAAAGTCTCGAAAATTTTCCGTTCCAAGCATTCGAGTAATATAATTCTATAAAAAAATTGAATGGAGAATTCCTTGAATGTTTTTTTTCCCACAAAAAGGAAACTAATACTGTTTTATGGTTTTCTGATTTGAGATCGTAGTCGTAGTTATGACTCATGTCTAATTGTATAGCTAAATAGATATATAGATAAAAATGATATATTTTGAAAAATTGGAAGAATTATTGTAAACGATTTCTTTCACGGTTGTTATTTCGAAATTTCAATCCCTCCTCTTTGGAACAATGACTTGTGAATAATAAATAAAACAAAAACAAATATGTAACGTTGATTCATTAAGGTCTATCTTATGCTTACAATTCGATAACATTTCTAAAAAAAGAGTTAGTCATGTAATTTTGATGGAATAGTTTTATCAAAATTTGAATGAAAAAGTTGTTGTAAGGTGTATAATAACCATTGCACTTTTATACACAGCTATATTCAAGTGTCAATAAAATTATTGAATCGAATGGAAATTACTTTCATATATATATATATATATATAATTTCTAGTTCAAAATTGGATTTCCCAAAATTATTTAAGAATGAATTAGCATTATTTATTCTTGAAGTAATTTACATAGCAGCTTTATTGAATCTATGCCCTATTATTTTAACAATTGTCTAATCGTGAACATTGCCAACTTGCAATCAAACTAATTTGCCTATTTCGAAATCGAATATGAATTTCAAATTAAATGTTCAAAAATAAATTTCACAACTTTCGTCTGAGATTCTGATTCGAATAAAATATCGGAAAGAACTTTCTGACTGAAAAATGAGAATCTTGGAATAAAAATTATTAATTCATCAAAATTATTTAATAAAATAATAAATCAATTCAATTTCGTCTACGTAGTTCAAAGTTTATTCCATTTCAGTAAAAATAACAAAAATATGAGCTTTCTGCAAATAAAGCGGTGAGTTCTGATCTCACGAATTCATGTTGTGGAATTCGAGATGCTCCTCAATGAATCATTATTGTTTTTCAATCCATTAGGATCAGTTATTGGACGTTACTGTTCAGTCGAAATTTTTTCTGCGGATATTTGTTAGAAATCATCGATTTAAAATAAGAAAGAGCATTAACGTTACGAATAAAAAAGTCTCATCAGTAAAAAAAGATTATTATTAGTGTTTCGTCATTTTTTACTCACTTTATTTCTGCCACCTTGATTTGCTCATTCTTATCACTACCATTCGGTATCGAATAAAAACTTATTATTAGTTTATTATTACTAAATAAATGGGATACTCTAATTTGGAACCGAATAGCTTCTTCAGATTAAACTCGAATTATTAATATAGATTTCAAGTTTAATTATGTAGAATGCTCGTTCACCCAATTTGTGTTACATAGTTTGCACCTGAAATTCTGATTTCATGTTGACAATTTTGAATAAAACTATCCATTCTTCAATTATTTTTTCTCTTACTTGACATTTGAATCTCCTCAACTGAAAATATTTCCCACATGAATGAAAATTCATATATTTCTTTGCGAGTTTGTTTTTTTCTTTTGGTTTGGTAATCTGGAATTTAGCATAAAAATTTTTCTCCTATATAAACTTGAGAATCTCTTTTTATCGAATTTTTTTTTATTGAATTCAACTATCTGGTTGGAAGTTCACGTCTTTTGGTTCGATTGATGAGATTACGATTATCTGTATGCTCAGTATTAACTGTATTTTCGCGATGAATATTAGGCTTCATCGACACGGGGTATAAAATCTCCCACTCTCGGGTGCAGATTCAGAAGCGGTTGATGAAGGAAGGTGGGGTGGGGATGAGAGTAGAGGGCATCCTCAGCAATCTTAACGTTACATTTCTCCCGTTACTCAGATCGGAGTTCAAATTTGTGTCGTGCCTCCTCGCCCCTTTCACACCACACTTGAATACCGCGGCTGCAAGCCCCCTCTTGGTCACGCTCCATCATGTTCAAACAGATCCCTTCCCCTGATGGGAGAGCGAAATTTGATTGTCTGAACGCGTGGCGGAATAGGTTTGAGAATGTGGAGGACATCTGTCGAAATCTTCATAACCTTGCACGTTGCTTCCTCCTACATGGATTCCTCATGATTAACAAGAATTCCTAATGAATAATAAGATAACGATTGGTATAAATATCGGCTGGAAATCTTCTAACTTTCATCAGTTACATCGCAGTTCTTTAAGGAAAATCTTTTCTTCTACTTTGAAAAAATGAACGTTTTTCTTTTTGCTGCTCTGCTTTTTGCATCTGTGTTCTTTTTGGGTGAGACAATAAATCATCGAATAATAATTTCAGTTCAAGAATATCAAATATATTTACAAATTCATTCGGTTTCAGTTCATCCGGTTCCAGTTCATCCAAATTTTCTAGATATCTATTTCTAAAAATATTCCTTCTTTTCCATCTATTTTCGAAGATGTTCACCAAATCAAGATTTTGTTCCCAAACTATTCGGAACCTTCTCGAATTGTAAATGATTTCTCATTCCTTCTAACCTTTTACAAATTAGTTGAAATAATTCAATTTTCCTTATAAATCCTGCTCCTTTCTCGTTGAATGTACTGTCTCCAATTTTTTCTAGCATCTTTCAAAGCATTCTTTCATAATGTTGGAAAAATCAACGATTTGTTCTGCATAGTTTGAAATCTCTCCAAGTTTGGATTTTTTTCGAAATTTTTCAACGTCTCTTCAATAGTTTCGGAATCTTCGAAGGTTTTCAAAAATCATGCAAATTGAAAAATTGCATCGGGAACTTCTGGATTACTTATACAAAATCTCTCTATTCCCTTGAAAGAACCCTGAAATCGTCCACATGTTCTCAGACAACTTCGGGGGAGAATTAATTTTTTTTTATCTAAAGAAAAAAATAATTCCGCAACAATTTTCTTAAGTTGAGAAAAATTCCAAAAATTTTACGGAACTTGGGACGTTTCTCGATGATTTGATTCAAAATGTAGATTTTCGGAAGATAAAAAAAATATCTATCAAGAATTTAAAAATGTTCCAGGAAATGTAAACTTTCCTTAAAATTTATAGGTACATTGAAATTCTTTTCAAATGGATAACTTAAGAAATAATTCAACTTTTCAAATTACTTAGATCAATTATATTTCTGAAATTTGTTTCAATATTTCCTCTTTATTATTATCTTCTTCACATAATTAGGTGTACAGGCTATGAGTGCTCCTGGAGGTAATGAGTGGAACTTTGAGATGGGGTCTTCATCTCGTCCTTCCACCGCACAACCTAGACCTCAACCACAATCACAACCAAGCACGTATTTTTTATCTCATTTTACCAGTTTTGATTTTATTTTTTCTTATTATTCCTTTCATCAATTTGTTTTTCTTTTAGAATTAGGAAATGACAATTTGACTGCAGTGAAAATCGAAGAATACATTCGCGAACATGGGCCTCCGCCGTACTATGAATCAAAAGAGATGCGGCCCTACCCTAGCTCAGGGAAATTCAATACTCAACGTCCCAAAAATCCGTCACCTCCAAAGAAGTTAACAATTGAAAAGCTATCCTGAAGATACATATAAACCAGAAAAATATGTATTTCTTATTCCTGTGGTAAAGATATCGAAACTGCATCGATGTTCTATCGAATAAAATTTGAAAAAAATATACATGTAGTTGGTGTACATTTTTCGCTGTTCCTGAGTACGAGCTTGGAAGATAAATAAGGAATCGGGATCATCCTTATATTTATATTAGTGGACTTTTGACCTTGAACAACTTTATTTCGAGTAATCACACCTACATAAAAAACTTTCCCTCCCTCGAGACCATTAACCCTCCTGCTCTAAACCTTCCCTTCCATTCAAAGGTGCTTCAACAATTGTTTTACCATCACTATTCACTTATTTTCCCCCGCATTCCCTTGTTCCACTTCCTGACTTTATCTTTATTTCCTCCCGTTCTACTCCCTTCAAGACAATATACTGTGGCTTGCATTCGTCTAGTTCCAGAGTTCATGTAATGTACTTCTCATTCAACCTTCCTACTTCTTCATAGGATTCCTTCCAAATGCATCCTTGAATAGGATTAATCCGCGGAACTGAAAGGAAGTGATCCATCCCACATTCAAAGCTCACCTTCACTCTGGTGTCTCTGACTATTCCACTCAGTCTCTTATTCGCTACAACAGAGTCATTTATACTTTGGCTTTCGTCTCTGGACCAGGTACACAAGTGTATCATTTTGTGACTAAACCAGAAGATTTCAATATGCATGAATAATCCAAAACATAAGCCAAATAATTTTTATACGTTACCTCTCGTTTCTGAGTCCCAAAAGTGAGCAGCTGCCTCGCACAGAAAGTCATCTGGAACCAATTTTCCAGCTCTTTTGAGAACGTATTGTTTCCAAGTAATTTTGAGACTGTGAGAATACGAAGCGTAGGAAGAGCAAACACCCAGGTGGAAAGGTCGGACTTATGCCGGTCCTTACGAATGGCACAGTACCGCGCCGGTTGTAAAAGGGGAATAATCCCAGTACTGTCTTACTCTTTATCTAGGTAAAAAGAGGTAAAGGTAAAGAGGTAAAAAGAGTATCTAGTAAAAGAGTCTTAGGAGTTCCGCCGTGGGTTGGCGTAGTACTGACTTAGTACCAGAGCAGTACCAAGATCGAGTACTGGCTAGAATCCAGCTTAGGAGATCCGACGAGGGTTGGCGTAGTACTGGCTTAGTACCAAAGCAGTACCAAGATCGAGTGCTGGCTAGAGTCCGGCTTAGGAGTTCCACCGTGAGTTGGCGTAGTACTGGCTTAGTACGAAAGCAGTACCAAGATCGAGTGCTGGCTAGAATCCGACTTACGAGTTCCGCCGTTGGTTGGCGTAGTACTGGCTCAGTACAAAAGCAGTACCAAGAACGAGTACTGGCTAGAATCCGGCTAAGGAGATCCGCCGTGGGTTGGCGTAGTACTGGCTTAGTACCAAAGCAGTACTAAGATCGAGTGCTGGCTAGAATCCGGCTTAGGAGATCCGCCGTGGGTTGGCGTAGAACTGGCTTAGTACTAAAGCAGTACCAAGATCGATGGCGGCTAGAATCCGGCTCAGGGGTTCCGCCGTGGGTTGGCTTAGAACCAGATCTGTGCCGGGTCCAAGGGTTGGTCGGCAACCGACTTTGGAGTTCTGCCGTGGGTTAGCGTGGTACTGGCTTGGTAATAAACCAGTACTAAATCCAAGTTTTGGCTAATAACCGGCTTGGGGGTTCTGCCGTTGGTAGGCGTGGTACTGGCACCGAGTTCCAGTGCTGGCCAGCAACTGACTCAAGAATTCGGCCGTGGGTTGGCGTGGTACTGGCTTAGTACCAGATCATAACTGAGTCCAAGTGCTAGTCGGTAAAAGCCATTTGCACGAAGAACATCGTCATCACTTTCGAGATCAAGGTTGGTCACTTTGGATATCAACTTGTGGGAAACTTCCTGTAGAATATCATTTTGGACACCTGGTGCAAAGCTATTTGCACGCAGACCATCGTCATCACTTTCGAGGGTAATTTTGGCCACCTTGGATATCAATTTGTAGAAAACTTCCTGTAAAATATCATTTTGGACACCTAGTGCAGAGCCATTTGCACGGGGACCATCGTCATAACTTCCAAGGGTAATGTTGGTCACTTTGGATATCAATTTGTAGGAATCTTCCTGTAGAATTTCATTTGTCCTCATAATTTTTAGTGGGAGGAGGGAGGGGCGGGGGTGTAGTTGATCCATGCAAAAAAAAGTCCGGTTTTATGTATCTTGAAAAAGTCCTTCTGATGTGTTGATATTTTTCGGAATGGGGTTCTTTGAACTGTCATGAATGTATTTATTCACACTTATAAAAAATCACAATGATGAAGTATTAACGTGCAGCCAAATGCATTTCAGTTTTTCATAACGACCACCAACTGGCCTGATAACGTAATGGTTAGGAGTCTCGACTAGCGAGCGTGAGTAAGCTAGCTTTATGCGGAGTTTCAAATCCCGGCGTACGTGCGAATTTCAATTGTTGAATATGCGTTAAAAATAACAGCTACTGGATAAGTATATGTATGTTTATAATGAATCTGTAAAGAGAATGTGTGCTCCAGTCGAAATCTTCTTTTACGGTAATTGTTAATGATTTTTGATTCCTTACTTCAAGTACAGGCATAGTACCATCTGCAGTACCTCCTCAGTACCATCAGACAACTCCCAGCCGAGTAACATTTCGAACTTATGCCAGTACCGATCCAGTACAGACTTACGGTACTGGCATAATACCATTTCTAGTACTACCGAAGTACTGACAGACAACTCCAAGCCGAGTGACATTTCGATTTTATGCCAGCACCGCGCCAGTACAGACTTCGGTACAGATCCAGTACCGATGTCCGCCCAGCGGTACTGGCGCGGTACCAAGCCAGTTGTAAATTTCCATCTGGGCACCAAATTATGGTGCTTATAGTAGCCTCATCGTCTACGAGAGCCGCGCGCGCCCAATTTCGGAGCGAACATGTGATATGCTGGGTGATGCGCACGCGCGCCGTGTTAAGCACGCGGGAAATGCTTCGCACCGATGCGACTAAGCAGCTTAAAGCTTAGGACTGATTCGTTCCCAAAGTAAGAGCTCCGAGCGCCCATACCCATACAGATAGGGCGTAAACACATCCAGCTCGAACGGGACAGCAACCCAGACATTCATGTTTCCAAGTAGGATGACCCTTTTCCAAGCACCGCAAGTATCTAGGGGATCATTCGACGAGCACTAGAAGCAGTTTCCATTTCGCTTTCAACGCCATCGACTAGATAGGAGCGCAGCATGATAGTATAGGAAGTCTTCTGCTTCTCCTTTTCATTCTAACCCATAGAAACCGTGCAGATACACATTCATAGTTTCTGTAGTGAGTTTCATTGCATGAATTTGAGAGATCAATATTGTCTAAGTAATCATGTCAAAAATCATAATTTCAATTTTCGAATAATGATTATAAATGATTATATGCATATAGTGAAGGAATTAAATTAAATCATTGTTGAAGGTAAAATATTTTATTTGAATCCAAATCTTGGATATGAATTGTGGATTTTGATCCAAGTTCCCTAGGATACTTCTTCATTTGAAAAGAAGTCTGATCGGATTGTCGAAATATGATTAGAAATTATAATCTAGTTACAAGAATGACAATAAAATCCAATGATGAATAGAAAATTATCTGGATTGAACAATCATTGGACAAAAAGTAGAGCGGTCGCGGGAACGCCGACAGAAGCTTTGCTCTTTCGCGTTGAATGAAAATCATAAATTTGATTGGTATTTCATTATTTGATTGGAAGAAAACATTTATTCTCTCACATTATGCAAACATGCACGCCATTAAAAGAAATATTGTAGCAGGAAGTATAAAGTTGATCGCCATTGGAGATTCAAATTCCAAAGAAGTTAAATTAACAAAGTTTTTCACTTTCAAGTTTTATATGCAGGCATGAACTTCTAGACGAATCACTATCAAAACTATTCATTATAAATTCCTTTACTCGCGCGCAACGTGTAGGTCCGTATTCAATACACACACGCGGCGCGTCGAGTGTGCGCCACAACGTCCCAAACAAGAGTAGGCGAAAGGAAGACATGTAAGAACAGGAAGCGCAGAGTCTGCTGCACATATACTACATCGGCCTTCAGAAGGAAAAAGGGAGAGAGGCGAGGAGAGTGGGAGAAAGAGGGGGGATGTCGCGAGATGGGGGGGGGGAGCTGCGTGTGTCGTGTGTCACTTTGTGTGTCCATTTTCTCATGACGGGGTGCTCCCGTTTACCCGAGTTAGGTCGCCTCGCACAGAGTACATGTATTACCTCCTAAAAGAAGAAAAGCTTCAATAAGTCCCGAATTTGATAAAATGCATATGTGAACTGTTTCAAGAATAAACAATGCCCGATAGAAGTATTTGTTCACAACAAATATAAGAAATTAGGAATTTAAGAATGATGATAGTTATTTATCACTATTCTCATTTGATCCAATAATTCGATTCATATTTAAATATTGCTGGAAATTGAAGTGCAGTGCTTATAGTCAAGCATAAGATTCTAGAACCAAGTAAATACATTTTCCTCCAAAAAGCTAAATTTTCATGAAAGAAAGATTTATTTTTATGCAAAAATGCAAAAGTCCAATTTTCGGTAAAAGAAATGTATTTCCAAACAACGGAAGAAAAAGATTGGGGAACAAATATGCTTTAATCTTTAGTTGAGAAAATCCATATCCCAACGCAGGGAAAGACCGATTTGAAAATCGATAGTTTTATCTATCAATCGTAGAAATGAAAACCGAATTTTAGGTGCAATTTATAGAATACCAATGCAATTGACGAGCGATCTACCTAATTGAGCTTGAAATATGTTTGAATGAATTGGGTTTGATTCAGAAAATGCTATTTGGTTTCAAATTGTAAAATATATAATGTTCATCAGTTGATTCACATATCCATGCAATTTGAAATAATTCACAATTAAGAGTATAATCTTAAGTCATAGAATCAGAAAAAAATATCAATTTCGTTTTAGTAAAAAAATGAACATCTATTAAGTTGCGGCAGCAATTTCAAAGGACAGAACCCTAACTAGTACCATAATTTGTTGCTATTTTGTTGCTAATTTGTTAGGCTAGGATTGATTTTGTCGCTCATGCCGTTTCCGAGAAACGCGTTGCCCCCTAGCCTAATATTAAGCTACGGCAGCATCATAT
>WSXT02064576.1:0-12527 GCA_011762715.2 Neuroterus valhalla | reverse complement strand
AAAACGGGCCCCGAAAAAAGGGGCGGCCCCCAAGGGGACGTGTTAGAAAAGACGTAGGCAGGGGGTTTTGGGGGGGGGGGGGGTGGAGAATCTACACTATACATTCGGACCGTCACCGTTCCACTAGGAGCGTTATGTCGAACAAGGAAGGGGGGGGGGGGGGAGTCTTATTGAAACATTTTACAGCGGTTTGTAGCTTGAAGGAGAATAGGTCATGAAGAGGTCCGCTAATTTGAACGTAATTTAAGTACAGCCCCTCATGGAAGTCAGGTATGTGTCTCGAGGGTCGCTAATATCCTCGAGGAAACGAGGTCGGAGTTTCTTCTGAGACCGTGAGTTCCATATCACGCGGGACATTTTCCGCTGGAACTTTACTCTTAATAACTCGTAACATAAATATCAAAAGGGAGGTGGCGAAAAGTAGGTGCCAGCCATAGAGCCCGAGACGCGAGGTGTAATTCATGTCCCCAGGAAAACGAGCAGATGGTATACTCTCAAATGTGCGAAATCCACCATAGAAAGTCCCTGGGAGTCGTGGAACAGATAAGAGAAATATATCGTACTAGTTACTATACTTTACGCTTGTGATATAGCAATTTTCTCTGATATAAATTACACTTAGATGAGGTTTATATGGGGTGGTATATTTTGAGGGTGCTTGGCGTATAGTCTACTAATTTTGGTGAAAAATTGATTGCTATGGGAGAGGCTAGCAATTTTCGGTGAGGGAAGATTGACCATTCATGGTCAAATTCGTATGGAATGAATTGATTGAAACAAGCAGCGGCTATAATTAAGGTTTAATCCCTTTTGAATTTCCCGCCGGCGCGAAATAAAAGGCTCGTATTTCAACCGTGATCCGATGGCTTAACTACCCTATTCAGGTCAATTTGGATCTGCTTGGGAATTCTATAATCATTTATGCAAGGAGAAATATGGGGAATGGGTTTAAAAAAAGGATTTTTAGTCTTATTCCTTTGTCCAAGGAGAAATTGGTTATATCTACTATTCATTTGAAAAAATTCGAAACGTTTTTCGAAATTCGAAAGGATGATAAAAATTATGCAAGAACAGTAATTATATCAAAGAATTCTAATTTAAGGTTTGTTGAGAATCTTTTGTGAACCTTACATTTTATCTTCGTACATAAAAATTTCGTGTCGCGATGTTTGCCGCCACCAAACTCCGAAACTACTGAACCGATCTCGATAAAATTTTGTATACTGTGAGTAAATTGATCTAGCTTAAGGCAAAAAATAGTTTTTATCTCGATCTATGACCTCAATATTTGATGTATTGCAAATTAAATGCTTCAGACTCATAATGCTTAAACTATGCATGAGTTCCATAACTTTCTCACAGATGGCGTTGTAAGTTAAATCACTGATCGCGCTTCAAAATTTCACTTTATCATGGTTGGAGAAGCACCCGATAGATATCATATTTCGATTCCTCGATGCTGCAATCTATTTCACGTCAAATGTGTTTTCTATATTCATATACGTGTATAATTTTTTTATTTCATTTTATTTGTTCTGTGTATTTTTAATGCACAAAATTTAGTGTATAGTTTCAATTTAACTTGATGCATTTTTTCCATTCTCATAACTGACAAGGCGTGACCAGGTCTGCTAGTACACAATAAAAATAATTCGCTGAATTGGTTGTCATTTCCTTTAGGAAGAATTATTGTCTATCCTATGGAAGTAGGCTGGTTGGACTCAGTAATGCTTGCATTTCCTGCTCTTAATGACAGAATAATTTTCCTCTTTTATCTGAATTAGTAAAAATTAATATGTAAGTATTTATGTCTATTAATCTTCAGGAGAAAACTAATAATTCATGATAAATTTCTCCGTGCCGACAGCAGAAGTTTTGTTCAGGAGTTTTGGTTTTCTGCAGGTTTCCACCCCCTCGACCGAATTCCCGGGCGTATACGAGCGTCTCAAATGATATAAGTCTTCAGGCTCATTATGACAGTTACTATAATTTTGAATTATCGAAAACTATTCGAGTTAAAATTATAAATGATATTCTCTTGTCCAGCCAAACAGATGAGTACCTCTACTCCGAAAATAGCTTTACTATCACAAGTGGTTGAAAAAAAGAAAAACGAAAAATGTACGAGTCAGCTCTTTTATGATGGCAAGAAGGCTCTCGATTTTCGAGAAACGGGGTGAGATAATCGTCGCGAACAATAAGTTCGCAAGGGTGCGGCCATCTTTGTGCGACGAGGGATTTTAGAGGATGGAGGTGTAGGTGTGAGTGGGGGAGAGAGTACATCGTACAGTATAAGAACGAAGGGATGGCATGTGAAACGGGACAGAGGAGATGAAAAGAGAAATAAAAATGGACTGCAGCCGGTGATACAAAAGGATCTTCTAAAAAATGAAGGCTCTCGAGAGGAAAATCGACTCGGCGATATCCTGAAGTTTGCTTGTAAGGATTATTTCACTCCCATCCTCTAGGATAATATCGCCCATCGATTCTTTTCTCTTTGTAATCTTATGCAACACCTCTAAAATCAGGAAAGGACGATCTTCGTGATTCATACAAATAGCATACTAAAGGTTGCTTTCTATATCGTAGTGATTACTAAGAGTATAGAACTTATTCCCATACTCCTTGTGTTTATTTCTTACATAGGAACATTTTTAATACAGAAGAATCCCGATCAGCTGAAATTTCGTTTAGCTGAACTTTCATTTACCTGAACGCTTCCAAGCTCGTTTAGCTGAACTTGAGCGGCCCCCTCTACCCCCAACACTCTCAAGTGTACACGGCAACTGACGGTAGCAACCAATTGGAAGACACCTCTAGAAAAAACCATGCGGAGGAGGACATTAGTAGAAATTTCACCCGAGTTCATTTAAACGAATGTTTACGTCGCGTAGCGGTTCAGCTAAACGGAAGTCTTTTGTACCTATATATCAAATATCCTGAATTTCAGAAATCTTTAGTTATACTAGACAAGTTGTTGGCGAATGCATCTACACAAATTTCATGCACGCAATTCGGGACGCTGGTGAAATAAAAAGAAAACAAACCATGTGTCCCACTGAGGGGTACGTCAAGCAGAATGAGTGATAAGTGTGATTTGTAAATGGGAAAGTAGACAGAGTTTGATCGAACGGAAAATTGAGTTGAGAACCACTATATTGGTACCTCGTTGGCATGATAGTGCAGATGTTGACATAGTAACCCTATAATATAAAATGTTTATCCAAGGCAAAGTCAACTTCCTTCGTACCAGCTACGTGCTAGGGGGTTGGATCTGAACATTTCCGAGTCAACAGGAGACCCACGCTCTATGCCTCTAAAATACGAATCATCTATTGTCGACGAAGAATGATTAATTCTCAAGAAAAACTCAGTAAAAATGTTTAGAAAATTGAGTTAAATATAATTCTTAAGTCTGTATTTTTACATTCATGAAAGATCCATACTTTCCGTGAGTTTGAAAATCTTTTTAGATTGGCGCCAAGAATGTGACGTCACTTCTAGGACTCCAGGAAACATAACATTCGAGACCACAGGGGTGAATCTGGCATGGGAACTTCGGGTAAGGAATTAGTGTTCTTATAAGTGAAACTTTGATCGTTAAAATGAAGTTTCCAGTACATTTTTTTATTTCCATATTGTCAGCACTGAAGGTACTTGGGAGCAAAAGTGAGTGTTATGGATGCCGTGAAAATACGTTCAGTATAATCAAAAAGACTGACAACAATGATGAAAATGAATTGTGCATTGAGCGATCCCTATATCTACTCCGAATTGATAATATTTACGGTTTTCAACTTCCTGAATATAATTTCTATGATTTTGGATATAATTGACTCAATAAATGGAAAATTCCATGGATTCCATTTCCAATTCTAGGTCATGCAACTAACAAATCAGCTTTGGTTACCAAAAGGATATAGTGGAAGGGTAGGACCAGCAGGACTGGAAATCCAGTTCTGACAGGGGTCACAATTGCGCATGATCGCTCCATGAGCGGCCATATTGCTTTGAAAGGCGCCGAATTTGAATAAGATAATTCTTTCAATCAATTTTGTTGTTTCGAAAAACCCTCTGAGAGAATTTTCAAGGGGTGTTATATTTTTCAATTTTATATTTAACATAAAATAAACTTTAATTGTGGTTAGAAAATTATCAAACTCCCGTATTGAACTCATTTTTTACTCACAAAAGAGTGTCAGGTTTACAGCACAATCAAGATGGAGTTGACTTACCTGAAACAAAAAAACAAGAGAGATATAACAATAATAATTACGTGAGAGAAATTGTTGCAGTAATTATCCTGGTGACAAAAGAGACAATGAAATGTCGCCTATTTTCTCTGATTCAGTGATCATTTGGGACGAGAACTCATTCTCCGATGACTTGCTATTCATTCCTCAACGCAGTGCAGAACCGGTGGGGAATGAAAAACCTGCAAGTGTGTCCCTGCTTATCATTTCCGCTGAATGAGGAAAGCGCTTTATTTGGATTCATTGATTACAAAATTTTTCAATAATTGGTATGACCCTCTTGAAACAAGCATTAAAAAAAGAGATTCTGCGTGTTTTCATAAAGTTAAACAAAAGGCACAATTTCTTTAAATCTCTATTTTAAGTGATTATTCTTTCCTCATCACTTTTGTCCTCGATTCACTGTTTTATTAATGATGAGCATTTCCAGCTTACGTATTTATTCGTTCGTTACACATGCGTCAACGTAACCTACAAATGCATAGAAATAACTACTGCTTATGTCAGATATATCCGTGTTCGCACACCACCACGGTCGTATACACAGGTCTAGGGGCTCTCTTGGTGAGGGATGTTCCCTTATTGAAGCTTACGGTTTATTCAGAAAATCGCCACTTCCAGTGGTGGCGTAATAGTAGAGTGCTGAAAGTGGCGGTTCAATTTAGAATCTAAATCTCAAGAACTAAATATTTTCTAGATATAATTTGTATTTGAAAAAATATGGATGAATGATTGAAAACAATAAAATCAATCGCGTTTCAAATTTTCTCGGATGATATCTCCCTCTGAAAAATAATTGTTACAAGCCCGCGCTTTCGAACGAAAAAAGTTTACGCCGGGGACACGATTCCCATTCTTTCCGTGCGGAAATATCACTCAGAACTTTAAAAGTTGATCTTTTGCCTTCGAATCTTGATTTATTTGTCTCACGATTCGGCACAGAATAACTGGGCATTCTGCAGGTCTTTTTATTATTGTGTGAATTTTGCTGACACTTCGTCTTTAGACATCTTTGGTTCACTTGGGTTAGACGGTGGGCTAGACGACCGTGGTTTGTTTTCATTTTTAAATCCTGAAGCACTCGACATATGCGCCACTATACTCAGTGGCCCGTTGGCGAAACTTATTGGCTCACATAAGGGAACATCCCCCACCACGAGAGCCCTTGGACCTGTGTATACGACCGCGCACACCACTTATATGGTCACAACTTCGACGTCACTCTGGCGCGCAATTCAAACCACAAAATTGTCCTCTCATTCAACTAATCAAAAATTTTCAATTTGTAATTCAACTGTGAAATTTTCTTTCAAATTTTAGAAAATGAGAAAAAATCATAATTCAAAATTTCGTTTTTTCTGAAATACGAACCAAGATCTTGATTCTGTAATTGAGGAAAAACCTGAAAACTAGAAGCATTTATATGAATTCTTGATCCTATTTCACAGAATAGTTCTCTTCAGTTTTGGTTCCGGTCACGAAGTTTGGTTATTTTCCAACGCACATTATTGCTCTCTCGGCTCTAATCCAGCAGCTGGGTTTACCGCCGCCATAAGCAGCTAAAAATACGCTTTAATGTTTGCTGAAAGCATAAGTTTGTCAAGTTCCAAACTTAACCGAGTAATGCCATCGGGAACCGCAACTCGTTCGTCGCAAGTGTAAGACATAAAAAACGAGAAATGAAAATTGAAAGAAAAGATAGTGATGCTCCTGTGTACACACGTGACAAAAAAGGAGGTAGAAAATGAAGGAGAGGAAACAAGAGAAGGAAATAAGTGAAGGGTAAGGTTGGTATGAGTTGGGTTGGGTTAGGTTGGTGAGTGCAAAACAAGACAGCGCCGTATTTGTAGAGTACTTTTGCTCGGAGTATTGACCTCAAAGTACTCCCCTTTAAGGACCCTCTCCTCTCAAGTACTTTACGCCCGACGCAAATTGAAACTCCGCAGCTACGTCATTACGTTTATTGTTTCAAACTGTAAGGGGCAAATTGCTCTTTCAAACATTTTCCCTTTCCAAATTAGCTGGCGTTTGTTTTACACAATACTTGTTCTACTTCTGATGAGAATTAGGCCTCTAATTTTGCCGAGGAATGGGTAGAATTCTAGACAATAGCCTGTAGTCTATAATTATCTTTATCATAATCCGATTGTTTGGGAAAGTGCGGTAGAGTTACAGAATAAGGAATTGACATTCAAACTTCCCGCTAGAACGAGGACAACTTTTTAAATTTGGAGGTTACCACATAAACAAGTGACGTCACGATGTTGGGTTTATTTTGGCGCGAAATTCAAATGATAAGATTCTTCTTTCGTGTTTGGAAAGGGAAATGCTACATAAGAGAGGCCTTCAATTATTGTTTAGATGTCAGAGGTTCTCAATTATTTCAAACAACAGAAAATTAGAAGTAAATATTGGATAAGTTGATTGAATTCTTGACATCTTATCTACGAGGGGGGAGTTACAACGACATGCTTCCTTGACCTTTCCTTCTGATTCTTTCGCAACCAATAGTTAGATACTTACAACTTCGATTTCTTCTTAGCTTTCTACGATACTCCCCCGCTTCTTCATATCTATATTCTCCAGAAAAGTTCAGATATTCAATTTGTTTTTACACTCACATATTTATTGGTCGATGTAAAGGTGAATTATGGATCTCGCATGATTGAGTACACTTTATGAGAGGTGAAAGAAGATAGATTGCGTTCTCTGAAAGGAAGTGACAGAAACAGAAGAATCTTGAGGAAGGAGACGCTTTGGAAAAATTGCTTTCGATGTGGATTGAATGGAAGCAAGAGAAGAGTTCAATTTCAGAATCTGCAGTGGAAATGGTACTTTTTCCTATTGAGAAATTTGCAATGGAATTTCATATGGTCTTCTTTGAGGGTTGTAAATTTTTATTCAAGATTGAAAATAGCAGAATGCATTTTTCGAATTTTTTTTGATTCGATACTTTCAAAGCAAAGTTTTCCGAATGAAGATATTTAGGTTCTAGGAGTTCATACATGAAAAACAAAGAAATTGGAGAAAACTGTTAAGAGTATTCAGAATGAAATTGAAGACTTCGACTTGCATGCTTAGGTTTATGCGTTCGAATCCCCCCGTTGCGTGCGAAACATAAATTGAAATATATGCATCAAAACTTCCAAATACCATCTTACAATAAGCATATTCCGGAATATACCTAAGAATAAACCGTCAGTTCCAATAATAATTATTTTTTCTAATATTTTTCCAAAATTAACAGTTCCACTAAAGTCTAGACTTCATACCGTTGAAATGAGTTAGAATTGTTTATACGGACTGAGGAGATGAAATTTTATTTTAAAAAAATATATTTCCAATTCAATTGAATAATGCCCAACCAACTAGTTCATTTTCAAACTGCAAATGTTACATTTTTACCAAAACCAGTTGATTTTTGGCTGAAAGAATTTATTTTTTACGAGATAATAAAATTTCCCACCGAAGAGATAAATCTTCATCCAAAAAAATTGAGTTCTGGATAATTGTTGCCAAATTTCAAACCTTAAAACATTTGTTTCTGAACGAAAAATGTTATATTTCATGAGTCAAATTAAAAATGTTCCAAATATTTAATGGAAACCTGTCAAATTTTACAAAAAGTATGTTTTCTAAAACGGTTAATTTATCGACAAAACAGAGTCATTATCAACTATAATGCCAGATTTTCAGCAAAAAGATGAAATTTTCATAAAATAAATACTTTCAATTCGAAGAGCGAAATTTCATACAAAACAATTGAAGTTTTAATCTGAAAATATGATTTTTCAACAGAACAACTCATGTTTATAACCAAAAAGTAATAAGTATTGACAAAGTTGTTTAATTTTCAACCAAAGCAGATAACGAGAAGAAATTGGAAATTTCTTCTAGTTATCAACAAACAAATGTGACAAAACTTTATTTCTTGAATAACATAAATGGAAAGTAAAAAAGAAAAAAACAAATAAATGAATGCGAGTTATTGAAAAATAAAGTTCAGTCTTATGCGACTTAAATTATTGCTTGTCCCTCGGCATGCAGAAATTTGGCCGACTGACGTGACAAATCAAAATTGAGATCTGAAATCATAACGTCACAGCTTCACGTGACCGGTAATATGGCGGCAATAACAGGGTGACATAACCTCTAATACAGGCATGGTGAAGAGTTATGTTTTTTTTTGGTATTATTTTTGCGGAATAAGGATCAGTATCCAAAAGATAAGTTGGAGTAGATATTTCATGGAAGGGAGAAAAAATTATGAACGTAGAAATATTATAAATTCAGGACAAATGTAAATTAAAAGTTGATGGAATCTTCATCCAGTGTATTGCTGTTGTGAAAAATAATCTTAATTGATTATTGATCGTAATTCGAAACAACAAACAATAGGATTGGTTTATACTGAAAAGTAGGTAGTCGATTGTCAAAAATTCCATTCTTCGCAAAAAATATTTTTCCCAAAAAATACCAGAACGTCACCTAGTTGGTAATGAAGCATACAAAAATACATAGAAGACCCAGACATTTCTTAATACTACTCCTGCCACTTTGATTTCATGCCAAACAATAACAATAACATGATCCAATCTACGTACGTGACAGTGCTTTGCAATGATTGTGTAACAACATCCTCTCAAAATTTTCATTAACAGAGCAAATTGACTGATCTGAACTACTAAATCTCTCAATCGCCCAATTGGTCGTTCGGTGACTTTCTGAATTGCATGTCACCGCAAGCCTTTTGCAAATTGCCTAATTCGCGATGAATCGCTCAATCTGGCAACCATCGACATATAAACTGGACCGCTCATGTCCACTGCGCTTCTACTTTGGAGTAGAAAAGAAAGGACATAGGAAGCATCCTCGGTTGTCTCCGTCTTGCTTTTTCTGATTAGCTCTTGGATTCGGCTCAGGGCCGTATGAGTAGTTAGCGGGGCCCTGAGCCTCGGTTCTGACGGCTCAAGCTCGTTTCAAGTTTTCAATATAACGAATAACGTGTGTCGGATAAGGAAAGAATGGTGTGTTTTGTTTGTCGAACGCGGAGCGACGTGGGCGACGGGCGTTCATTTTTAAGGTAAATATAATATATCATTTTTACTTGACGTCATAACCTAGAAAAACATCTATTCACAGCATCGACATAATTATAAGATTCATATGTTGATGATTTATAGAGACGCTTCCGTATGCATTAACATATCTGTTTGATTTTTAATTAAAATCTTTCAATTATGATAACTTTATAATATAATGATTATATAATAATAATAACTTTATAATTTTGATAAATTCAAAAACCCTGACTTAGTTGCACTGAAAATGTACGCAAACACAATTTTTAATCGCAAATAGTTTTTTCAATTATGTATTTCACCCCTTTTGCATTTTATATCTTGCCGAGTTTTTTCCAACAAATTCAACTTGTCTTATTTATTTTGCATAAAAATTGATCCTTATATACAGTGGTAATTTCGCTTAGAAGATTAATTATTAACATAAAAAGTTAACCAAAAAAGTGTATTAATTATTGATGAGTATGCATCAAATATTTGACAATTAGATGAAATGTGCAAGTTTTAATCAAAAACTTTGATCCAAATAAAATTAAAAATTTAATTTGAAAATTTCATGGAATATCTCCAAATCTTGAACATTGGAAATATAAAAATGGGATGTGAACAAAATGGATGATAATACTTATTTATCCTTCATAAAAAGACGCGCGTAAGCATACACATCTATCTCCACACAATACTAAATATATTTTTCCGAAAAAATAATTTCTCAAACTTACATGGGAAAGTTTCAGAAATTATTTGCCAGAAAAATAGATCTTGGAAAGTGTGAATAATAAAACGGGGCCCACGAAAGGCTAGCGCCGTCACTGCGCGCAAAGGATAGAGCACTATCTCCTCTTCTTTCTGCTACGTTCGAGTTCGCGCATCCAGATGAACGGTCCAGTTCATATGTCGATGCTGGCAACCCTGATCGGAGCGACGTGCGTTCTTAGTAATGCGCAGGTCAGAAACAAATCGTTCAATATGTTATAAGGCGGGAATAATTCAAAATGCAATGAATAGCTTTGACAATATTGCTAAATGATGGATGAGATAAGGATACTTTACTATCTAATATATCTCTTCGAAAGTGCGTTATTCGAAATCAGTTCCAGTTTCCGATATTTCAGCATTAGAAAAGACAAGGTAATCCTATCTTAGGAATTAGATTCAGTTTATTGAATGTAAATACAACCTTATTCACAAGGAATTGAATAAAGAATTCAAGTTACTTTTACAGTTGTAGTTTTTTAATGTCTTCATTGCAATGTATAATTCAGAATCGACGTATGTTCCTGATCATGCTGGTTTACAGTACTTGTTAGTAGTGATGCTATTATTTTCATTGTGAAGAGTGATTTCCGTTTTCTGTCTCAGTCGTGGAGTTTAATCGCAGGTGATATGCATGACATTCAAGGAGAAGTTTATTTATTTTATCTCCAGGGACGCACCTAAATCTATCATCCACGTGTCACAGATAAAAAACTAGTTTGAAAGACAATTTATTGAGAACATTTTTCCCAAGACCCTCCATCACAAGCTCAGATATCACACCTGATAATGGGGACCCTATAGGGGTTCCGTAAACCCGTAAAAAAATTTCATCCTGGAAGATGAAATGAGCGTTATCCACGCACAACTCAAAAAATTGAAGAAACTGTAATACGGGTTTATTAGCGAATTCCGGATTTTGAATAAATAAATTTGTATATTTTTTAGAATTAACTCTTCTGGTACATTTGCAAAGGGTAAAGTGATATCGGGAGAAACTAGGTTGCGGTTTGTGGTTTCTCATGTAATGGATATGTTACTAGTTTGTGGGCACATATTCATAAACAGCCTAATGTCTCTTCCAAACTGTAAGAAAAATGAGCTCATGCTTCTCCTTAACTTCATCTTAAATCTCCTTTTTTCCAACTATAAGAACCTTGCACACTGTCTCCTAATATAAATAATGTTCACCCTATCTCTTCATTTTCCACATTAAAAAAATCTTTATACGGTCCCAGTACTTTTGACCGGTGCTATTGCGAATTGAAGCCATGCTCTTTGAAGTATAGATGGTGTGTCATTTGAATCATGAACAAGGGCCCTCTATTCCTGAACCTATGCACCAAAGAAGAATGCAAGGTATGTGGCAATGTGCCATTCTCTTTATCATAGCTTTTGGAAACAAGATGGCGGCTTAGTCGTTACCACTTAATAAAGGATCCTCAGAAACTGATCTTTATTATATCCTAGAAAGTGAATGACGTCATAAAGGCAGGCTTAGTTGGAGCCGTAACTTGTAGAGTTCATCTAGGGAGAGTTGGGACACGTATACCCCCACTATTCGACTAGGGCCAACCTGAATGAGAAAGTCTTCACAAATCGCATGCGCGTTGTGAAGACTGCCAAACCAACCAAACCTCATTTCAAACTTGTTGTTTGTTGTGAATTGTCAAAGGAGAGGATTTGTTAAGAAATATCTGCAACTAAAATATCTATTCTCAATGAAACTGAAATGTGACGTGCGCTGAAGAAAGGGGGCTTACTCTAAAAAGTGAAACTGTTCAGGACAAGCGGTCAAAATCGGTCCGATACAAGCGACTTGTGTGAGAGAGGGAACCTAAAAACTTAATTATCAGGAGTGATAACGCTCGAGATTAATTTTCGATTATTTCAATAAAAAGAGCAACACATAAAGAATCAGAAGGTGTAAAAACCTCGATTTCGATTTTTCTAGAGTAAGCTCCCTTTCTTTGGCGCACGTCATAAATGACTAAGATACGGAAATTTATACTCTCTAAATCTAAAACAGTTAAATTTTTACTGTTTGTGCCAGTGACGCAGTCATTTGCTGTTCAAACAGTACATTTAACTGTTCAAACAGCGCTTCTTTTTGATTAGACAGTGACTAGTTGCTGACCCAATCAGTTCATCGAAATTGTCTGCTTCGCCAGTGGAAATTTTAGGATATCGCTGTGGAATACAGTTCTTTTCCTCCCTTTCCTTAGCCACGCGGCCAAAGTATGTTTCTTCGAAAGAAAAAAAGTGTTTTGTGATGCTGAATTTAATCGACAGGATTCAGCGGTGAAATGAGAGGTAAATCCAGCTCTATGCAGCCCCTTCTCTTGCACTCCAGCAATACATATTATTTCTATTCAATATAGTTTGCAAAGTAAATTGTTCAATTTTGAGGTTATGGTGCAATTGCATCGATAGCGAT
>WSXT02064565.1:0-12528 GCA_011762715.2 Neuroterus valhalla | reverse complement strand
AACCTCAGGGGCCTTTCCTCTATCCGCAACCTGGGGACGCGCTACGTAGTGGTGATAGGTACCCACCAAGTAGAATTGAATTCTCCTAGAACTATAAAAAAATAAGAAGTCTCATCAACTTTTCTAAACTTGTTAAATTTATTGTTCAGTGATAACAAAAAACCGAGGAACATATTAGGAAGCTCGGAAAGTGTCCGTGAACAAATGTCCAAGTTTAAGCTTTCCAATCAGAATGATTCAAAAGAGATAGTGAAATTAATGCAATTTAAAATTGAGCATTCAATTCTGCTTTATATGGAAATTTATTATTATAATTTGAAGGAGACCAGTTTTGAACTCCTACATTTTAAATACCTCTATTAGAAATACATACTCAATTTAGAATTGTTTGGTTCTAAAAGAGTTTTAATATATCGAAGGGAATTTTCTATAATAAACTTCTGTGCTTGCACCAACTGTGTTGTGCGGTAGGGAGACTCGGACGTATCAAGAAAAGGATAAGAGCAAACTCAACGGGATCGGCATGCAATTTTTGCGTAATATGTGCGGTGAAACGTTAATGGACAAAGTGAGTAATGAGTGGGTTCCGAAAGAATGTCGTGTAGAAGAAACGCTGTTTGATAAGAGTGAACGAAATTTGCTGAGATGGTTCGGTCACGTTGAGAAAATGGATGAAGAACGATTAACAAAGAAAGTGTATCTAGGTGGGGTGAGGAGGAGGAATATAAAGAGCCGTAGAAACACAAGAGCTTGCATGAAAAGATGCATGGATGTTAAAGAAACAAGAGATGTATGCTAGGATAAGGATGATTCGAGAGCAATTGTAGATAAGAGAAAGAGTGAAGCCTCGAATGAACGATTCGCGAAACTCTTCACATGGTGGGTTTGCTAGATAGATCAATCAGTGACCCTTGTCGGAGTGATGTTGCACAGGACGAGTGTGTCGTTTGAAAGCAGAAAATGACACATCCCTTGCTCAAAATTTCCCATGTTAATTCCACTTTCAAATCTTTACATATGTATTCCTCATTCTCCAGTAGTATTATATAGCTGAAAACCAAACGAGTTACGCTTACCCCGAAAGGCACTTGGCCTAATGGTATCATAATAATCAAATGAAGTGTACACATTTATCCACTGATAGCTGAACCGCCCGCGTAACTTTGATATTCTGGGAATTATTAGTAAAATATTATGAAAGAATTGAAGAATTTAGAGGAGAAAGAAAAAACTCTAAATGAACTTGAAATTTCTTGAGGGGATTCCACAGAATGCAAAACATTCCTACGGAGTAGAAACAACTTTTACACCGTAACTTAGTGGTAGTTTAACCTTATTATTATTTTTTTTTTGAGTTTTATAGATAAGCTTAGATTCAATTGATACGCTCGCATTCGCCTAAACATTTGGTCAGGTGAGTAAAAAACTGCAGGAAACCGAAACTTCCGAGCGCAGCCGATTACCGACAGGCAAGTTTGAATGCAGACATTCGATAGCATCGAGGGCCTACAACCATCCTCGGCATTAAATCTCTGCTCGGCACTAGTTATACGTAGTAAGAATACGACCAAGCGAGAATCCCGAATAGTCACGCACCTGAGCACTAACGGCGCCCGTTCATACTTGACATTCGAGATCCTGGCAAGTCGATAATCATCACCCAAATACTGCCGTCGGTTTCATTTGAGTTTTATATTAGAAGTGTCTCCTAATGTTATATGGGTGACTCCCCACGTAGCGCAGAATTTAATCTCCTTGGTATTTTGGAAAAAATGGGATTCGCTTATGGATATGATCACAAATGACGCTCACTATTTACGGCTTGACTCTTTGTAAAGAATTTCAAAGTTTCTTTCTAGAGAAACGTTAGATCCCTTTTCTTGTACTTGTTGAATAAAGTCCTCAGATTTGTTTGTCATCGTTTGGCCTAGGTATGAAGAGTAGTTTTTTTTTAGAAAGGCGCGTTTAAATATTGACATTATGTATTTGTTCACATGAGGGGAGAGCTTCAAGTAAATTGTCATGTATGATGGTGATTTTCGAGATTTCTTTTTTTGAAAGTGTCTTGATAAAACTGTCTCAATCTCTTGGGAAATTTTTCGCGTATTTTAAGACTGAAAAAAAGATTTACAAGTTTATTGGGATGTTTTGAACGTGGGCCAAGTTTTTTGTTGCATACAGCCTTCACGTTCATGATGTGCAATGTAGAGCTTTCTAATTTCATCCTAGAGAAAAACTACATTTTAAACGGTACGGGGACCTAAATGGTCCAGCAAGGGACAGTCAGAGTCGGGACTCTTGAGAATTTGAATGGTTCAATCCGGAACCATACCGTTAAGGAACACCTTGACCTCTAGGTGTTTGAAAACTCCTAACCGTACATGGAACAAAATTTTAGTACACCGATCAAGGAATATTTTTCTTCAAATTTTGCCGCCAGGTGTCAGGACAAGCCTAGCGGTTCGAGTTTAGACCCCCGCTCTTGACAATTCAAAGTATCCAGTCCAGAATCAGACCTCTGAAGAACCCTTGAAACTAGGTCTCAACCTATGAGAATTCGATCCCTTCCTCTTCAAAATTCAACTCCCTTGTTGAACAAAAGTGCAAATCGGTTGAAAATTGAAGGATGTAGAGGTGTGTGCATGAGGGTCAGAGTAGGCCAAGTTTAGTTTAGACAAATAGAGAGTAACAATGCATTGGAAATGTCAACTAGTAATAAGGTGGCGACCCTAGCGGTCACTTGTTAAGAAAAATGCAGAACACTGCATGTCGAAAACCACGTCGTTAAATCAATGTGGACTCTAAAGAGTGTACAAGTGTGCGTCGGGTGTACTCATGTCGGCACACTTCACGCACACAATCTTACTTCGACTTCGGCCAGACGCCGACAATAGCCGAACAACAATTTTCACGAATCGTCGATCCCGCGATCAAAAGTATTTGATTCGAATATTTTTACAGCTACAATCTTCGACGAAAATGAGCCGCATTTTCTATCTCTAGTCTACAATTATTATCCAGAAACACTTGAACGTTAATTTCTTATCATTCCAATCTGCAAATGTCTGAAATAATTAGGGTTATGTTTACGTTTGACGTTTCGGCTCTCCTCCTTTGCGATTTTTGTTTTCAGATTTTTTCTGAGAATTTTCAGAGAAGTATCAACTATGAGGGTAATTGATTATTTGGAAACACGCAATAATCAATTGAGCATGTATTTTGTACAATGCCTATAAATTGAACTATGTTTGAATAGTCTCAAATATCAACTGCAGAATAGGAAAATTCAAATATTTATCAGGAAATTAAGTTATTAAAGAGTCTACGATCCTAAGGTTTCAAAGTGCGTGAATGTAAAGCAGCTTTCAATTCAAAAGGTTGCAGATTTCATTCAATAATGGAAAAACTATTATCCGAGCGGATTTCATTGCACGATTTGTGTACATCTATCAATTTAAGTTCACAATCCTCGCGCTGTGGTTCAACTTGAATGTTTAAAAGAAAGATATTCGAATTTTGTAACCCTAAAACCTTTTTAATTGTTAGAAATTACAGTACTTCGAAACCAAATCTTGATATATGATATTAGTTGTTTCTACAAAATTGTCCACTTATGAAGAAAATTGGGAAAGTAATGAGACTCACTTTTTTCAAACTCTGGGCTTCTATTCTCTTCTAGTTTTCTTAAATTTTTTTTATCCAGTTTTTACCAGTTTTTTTGTTATTTGACCAAAAATTTTTAGTCGAGGTTCTGAGTTTATCTCAGTCAATACGCAAACTTGTACAAAATTTTCCAACTAAAAGTTGTAGACCTAATCGAAATGCAAATGTTCTAGAAGAAAATCAGTTTTTCGACTCAAGAGAATGATTTTCACAATTAAGTTCAACTCCTAACCAAGTAGTTAACTAAACAAGCAGGTAGAGAAGGCTTCCACATAAGAAATTTGATCTTTCAACAGAATAGTTGAATTTTTACCCAATAGGGGTTCTTCCCAACCAACGAGATGGATCTTTAGTTGAACAAGAAATTTTACCAAAACAGTTGAATCTTCGATCAAATATTTAATACAATTTTCAACCGAAAGAAATGAATTCTGAACCGAACATACAATAGTGCACTTTTCAAGCAAAAGGAAATAGCCTTCGAAGAAAAATAGTTGGGTTTCCTCGTTACGTTCTATTGATCTGGTGATTCATCTGGATCGGTGTCTCATGTACTGTTCGGTTGAAATTGCAACTATTTTGTTGCTAAGTCATATTTCTGGTCAGAGTATCAACATCTTGGTTGAAAGATAAACAACTTTATTGGGAATTCTCTTTTTTTTCGGTTGGAAATTCATTTTTCCGAACCAAAATTTAATGCATCCATTTTTAGTTAAAATCGATTTTTTTCGTTTTATCTCCAACTGTCTGCTTAGGATCATGATCAATTTTGAAAATCTAAAAATATATAATAATCAGAAAATAGCATAATGCTGCCTCGAATTCTTAAAAAATTGAGTGAAAATCATAAGTTTGTCTTGTTTTATGCTGAGATCACTCGATCAATCCTTAATATCTACGAATTCGACTGACTCTCATGCCAACGATCATAAAATAAAACTTGTAAGCAGGTGTGGGGTTATTGTTTTTACAAGGAACAATGCAATACCCCATTGCATTCAGCTTATTGTATATGGATAATTATTTTAAGGGAAAGCTCTTGAGCCAATATTTTTCCGATAACTTCACAGAGATGTAAATAATATTGTGTGTGTGTGTGTGTGTGTGGGTGTGTGTGTGTGTGTGGGTGTAAGATGGAATGACTTGGAATGGAATGACTTGTTAAAGTGACTAAATGTGAGGAAATTTGCGCTGCTGTCAAATTCTATGGCGTTATCATGATACAATCAATAGTCCTAATTTCTATCGAAGCCTTATTAACTCACTTTACAGAGTTGTGGCATTTTCATAATTCAAAAATATAAACGAAAATGAGAATTTTTAGCCAAATAACGCAAGATTGAAAAAAAAATCAGAGAGAAAAAATGGTTCTTCTTGGGAGCCCTAAGAAATTGTGGATACAAATTTTTGAATTTCGTCAAAAAATTGAAAATTCTCAATTTTTTTGTTTTAATCATGACAACGCTTTTTAAACAATGAAAAATTCAATTTACTGGCCAAATTATGCAAAATTTAAATATCAGTGGCAAGTATTGTAATTAGAATGTGTTCCTTAAGGCCATTAGAGCCTCAAGTAAACTTGATACAAAAAAAAATTTCATCGAAAATAAAAAAAATTCAATAATCTTCATAGAAGTAAAGTTAGTAGAGGTTTTCAGCGGTTTTTCTATATTCGCAACTCTGTGTATGCATTACACTATGAACTGAATCAAGCACGTATGAAACCGAGCGCGAAGCGCCTGGTGAAAAACAAGCCGAGCGCGTAGCGCAAAGTAGATACATTATCGAGCGGGAAGCGCGAGATCTGAATGTCGCGCGCCATAGACGCCCTTAAACTTGCGAGCCGCGCGCGCAGCGCGACATGAGAATGTGCCCGCACAGCGGGCAGATTTTTTTCTTATTCGGTTTTGTTGATCAAATATAACTGCCTTTCTGAAAGCTGAACTTATTTGCTGAAAATTCAGTTTTGTAAATAAAGATTTATCAGTTCAGCTGAAAATTTATCTATCCAACTGAAAATTCAAATATTTTTAATAAAAAATTGAATCTATTTTTATTGGAATACAAAGTTTTGAATTTGCTGTTATCAATCCGTTTTTTTGTATTGAAACGTAGCGTTTTCAATCATAAATTTGACTAATATTTTTTTTCTGTGACAATTTATGTTTTCCAATTGATGTTTCATGTATTTTGTTGAATATTCAAATATCTATCTTATTTTTTGAAAATTATTGGGAGTAACTGAATATGTCCTTCCAGTCAAAGTTGATTTTTCCAGTTTGGAAATCATTTTTTTTGTGAAATATAAAAATATTATGTTTTTGTTTATGAATTTTTTTCTTCGTTGAAAATTAATCTTTTTCGGTTGAGTTAAAGTTTTTCGCATTCAAAATTCAAATTGTTTTTGGTTGAAAGTTGAATTATCCCTGAAACAAAATTTTTATTTTGACGAAACATGGAAACATGGAAACTGGACATTCAAGAAACATGCGAAAAAAAACTCTTTTTTGGTTGAAATTTTGTTTGCTAGGATTAACTCTTTCGTTGTTATTTCGAAGATTGTTTTGTTAAAACTCAGTTTTCCAGCTCTGGATTTATCACATCAGTTACAAACTGATCTGTTAGATTGAATATTTCTTATTCTTCCAGGCATTTGCAGATCGGAATCATAAGAAATTAACGGTTAAGTGGTTGTGGATGATAAATCTACAGTAAATATAGAAAATGCGCAAACGGATTATTAGATAAAACAGTTGACAGTTAAAAACACCCAACTGGGCTCATTTCGGTCGAAGATTCTACCTGTCAAAATATTCGAATCAAATGCCTTTGATCGCGGGATCGACGATTCGTCAAACTTTTTGTTCGGCTATTCTCGTCTCCGGGCCGAAGCCGAAGTAAGATTGTGTGCGCGAAGTGTGCCGAAATGGGTCCCCCCTACGCACACTTGTACACTCTTTAGAGTCCACATTAATTTACCGACTTGGTTTTCGAAATGCGGTGTTCTGCACCACCAAACGAGTCGTCGAACCAAAAATCGATAGCACGGATCTCTGCACGGATATATCAATAATGTGAACCTATTCTCAACAAGTGGCCGCTAGGGTCGCCGACTTATTACTAGTTGACATTTCTAATGCATTGTTACTCTCTATCTCTTTCTGTTTATATTCAAAACATGGTAAATCTCAAAAATACTAGAATTAAAAAGTTTATTGGACATGGCACACTATAACTCTGGAAAAAATGAACTTCATTGGGTCCATGGTGTGCTTTATCCATAACAGCTTTTTGATTTATGCTTTTTTTTCTATTGGCATCCAATTTTATGTCAATATATTCTTCGTCGCTTACCAATTGTGAGTTCAATGCCAAATTTACCATTCCTGAATATTTTTTGAGGGTAAAATATCATTCAAACTTTGAACATAGAACAAAGAATGTTGCCAAGACTTATTATTGAAAAAATGCTTAATTTATGGTTCTGCTTTCATCATAATTATTGGTCAATACAAAAGTCGATGGATAAAATGGAAAAATGGACGCGTTTAAAGAATTTTTTTAAAGACGTCAGCACGAATTACTTCCAATGTCTGCCAATTCGTTTGAATTCGTGTGATTTTGAATTAATTTTGAAGCCCCTTACTGAACATTCCGACTTCGAATCCACAGTGCATTTCCATATAAAATCGTATAAATAAATTGGGAAACTGAATGCGATAAGAATCTATGCAGAAATCTATATGTTATCCTTCTTCGAAGACTGTGGTGGAAACTCAAATCATTGATGGCCCGAACTGGTGCCTGTTTTTTGTACTGTGTTTAGTGGAAGAGTGCTATCTTTTAATATTTTTCTTAGGTGAAATTAATGTGAAGTAATGGTTTGTTTCGTTTGTTTTAGATGACCAGATAATTCCTCATATTTATGCTACTCTACGTTACGATGAGGATGTCGGAGATGAGTGGTTTACCGTATTTTTGGTATACAATCTGACGAAAGTTTTCGATGGGTTGATTGCGCGGCTCTCTGATTCGGACGGTGAATTTTTGTTGATTGAGGCAGCAAATTCTCTACCATCATGGGCGAATCCAGAAACTTGTCAAAAGCGAGTGTTTGTTCTGAACGAGTCGATCCATGTAATTGCTGAAGAACGAAAACCTCTAATTGACATCCTGAATAGTTTATATCATAGGCCTAATGCATACAAACTTTCTGAAGGAGTGCAATCGATAATCCGAAAAAAAGTCAGTGTTTATCCAGGGGAGATTAAGGAGCGCACACATAAAGCTAAGGCATATTTGCCTGAGAGTGCAGCTGCTATGCTTCAAGAGGAGACTGGTTTAATAGCGCCAGCGATCAGAATGCTTTTTCACTCTGACCCTCTCGAGCGTAAGGTAAATAAGACAATTATACTTTTCTCTATATCCTCTACACTTCAAAGGGGTTTATTGTGTGAACGGAGTGCAAATGCGTGAAAAACGAATAGTTGGAAAATTCGAGCTCGTTGAGATTATCCGTAATTCTGGTTCGCCCCTGATGTGGTAACTGAATAGATGCCATCAAAAATACCTAATGTTTAATTTTTTTGATTCTTGTAAATACAGGCCATTAAGGAAAACTTGAGTGAAAGTTAGTTGATTCCTCAATACCTATATAAGTATAGATTACGATTGCAGAACAGCAAAACAAACAGAATATTATCAAGAATGAAAAACCATGAATAACGGTCGAAATTCGTAAATATTAAGGTGCTTTGTTTTGTGCCGTCATCCATCTATTCTCATTCTTTCAATTTGACAATTTCAAGCTAATTCAGAACTGCAAGAAAATATATACAGAATTTCGTAAACAATGAAAATAAAAGCCTTCGGAATTCCTGGACTCACAGTGGATTTATTACTCCATGTATATTCTTTCGGGTTTTTACATATCTATACCCCCCCCCTCCCCCACAGGAGATCGTCAGACATTTAACCTTTCAACTCAAATCCCTTCCTAAAATCCCCAATAACCCCAACTCTCATAATAAGCAGCCGGATTTGCAATTTAAAACGCTCGCATTCGCCTGAACATTTGGTCAGAGGAGAGTAAAACTGCAGGAAACCAAAACTCCTGAGCGCAGTCGATTATCGACAGACGAGTTTAGATGTAGGCATTTGATAGCATCGGATGCCTATACCGATCCTCGGCGTCAAATCTCCCGCTCGAAAGTAATTAAACATAGTGAAAACACGACTAAGCGAGAATTCCGAACAGTCACCCACCCAAGCGCTAACCGCGCCCGTTCATGCTTGACATTCGAGATCCCGCCCAAGTCGGAAGTTACCACGCAGCTACTGCCGTCGGTTTGGGACTCATAGTATATTAGGCCATCCTTCATTTGCATCTTTTGATATTGTCGATTTATGAATTTCAGTATATTGCAATCAGATAAGAAATAAGTATTGTTGCCAATATAACTAAAAATTTCTACTCAAATATTGATAATCATCATGCTCATCAATTTTCAAGACGCAATCTTACAAGGTACCATGATTGAGTAAAGGTGTTGACTCAACTGAATTTCCAGACTGCAAGAAGTTTCAAAGGGTAATTTTGCTGAGAAAAAATACAAAATTTTGTGAGACCTAGTGTCACTCACGGAATAATATTTCTTCGTGATTATTACTGCATAAATATAGGGGTTTAATATATTCTCCACTCATTCCTATACAATTTCACCTGAACTTCTTTATTAAAAAAAAAAACCATGAAAAAATAACAATTCCTACAAACTCTTTGCAGTACAAACTTGTTATTCGTATATGTTATCCTCAGAAGAGAAAAGATAATTTAGGGTACCCTTCTACGGAGCAAGATTACAAAGTTCAGAAAATTATTCATAAACAATAACGACCTCTGGCGGCTTCTTTTTTGTCCCTAAGTTTTGATATTTTCAAAATTAATTTCTCAAGGAAAAAATGCAGTCAAAGATCTAATGATTAATTTTGTCCAGAATAAATCCAAAACTTTAAATTCTTTTTGCTGATAGGAATTTCCTCAAAACGGCGAAGAATCTCGAAGCGCGTAACAAAGTCTGTAGGAGTTATAATGATTCAGAAGTCAATTTCCAAATTCAGAACGTTTTCTCCATGGAAAGGTAACCTTATATCCAGTATCAAATAAAGGATATATTACCTGGCCCTCATTCGCAACCCTGCCCCTCTCCCCTGCCACAAACTCCTCCCTCGAACCTCTCCCCAATCTCCGTTATAATTTCCCCACTAGCTCTACCTCTCTTTGCCAATCTCGCCGCCTCTTGGAGACTCCACCTGAGCCCCCTCGGTAGCCTTGGTTCTGTTCTCTCCCATTTCTTGCTCCCTCCCTACGTTTTTATCAGTCCTACAATATCAAATCCCCCTCTAAACCTCCAATTGTCCTTATCTTCCTTTTTTTACCCCTGCCATATTCCAAAAGAGCATCTTCGGCAGTCCTCCGCGCCCCTCTCCTCCCTACTTTCCATTGTACAAGCCCTCTTACACTACTTCTAATTCCTCTTTTTCTCTATCGGCCACCCATATAATCTCTAATTTTATTTCCTTATATCCTTATTTCTCTCTCTTCCATTCCTTTCCGTTCTTCCCCGCTCTTCAGCTTCAGCCCTATCACGATACTATTTCCTCTATCCTCCTTCTCTTCCCTCTAAATTCTCAACTTATTCTTTTCCCTCATCACCTCTCCTCCTTCTCGTTCCTACGCCCTCCCACTTCCCGTTTGATCATGTTCTTAACCCTCTTCCACGTACCCTTCTGATTTCCGATATCAACAATTCTAGTATATCCTCATCCAACTGCCCTTCTATTTTTGTAGATGCCCCAAGCATTCTATCGCTTTTCTCAAATCAATAATCTCAGTCGACATTAACAGAGTTAATGCAAAAAAAATTATTTTGTCAGAACAACTCAGAATATCATACAGAATTCTGTGTCGACTGTGAATATTCGAGTCCATTCTCCTTCAGCATTACAGATATACCTATATATACCGAATTTTGGTATCGCCGATTTCCGCCGCGAGGCAGCGCGCTGACGCGCCACTTGCCATACATGAGTTACACTTCAAAAACGAAAAACATCATTGTCATGGCTGCCACTTCAAAAACGTAAAATTTGAATATAATGAATGATTGATTGATGAATGATTGAATGATGTTTGATTGATGATTTATTGCTGATCAATGATTGATTGATGATTGATTGATGATTGATCGATGAATAATCGATAATCGATTGATAATTGATGATTGATTGATGATTGATTGATGAATGATTGATGATTAATTGATAATTGATTGATTATTGATTGATTAATGATTGATTGATGGTTGATTGATGATTGATTTTTAATATAATACTACTACTATTATCAGAAGATTTTCAGGAAATTATTGTACTATCAGACAAAACACAGATAGACAGACACACAGATAGACGGATCGACAGGCAGACATACATGTTTATTTACTGAATTCCTTTACAGATCAATATTATGTAGCGATTCTCCTGTACGGGAAAAGAAGATAAGCACTAGATTATTGTAGTTGCCGAAAATGAGTTTAATTTATTACTTCATCAATATATAACAACCTCTCATCAAATTGCTTGATCATAATGATACCCCCTTACGAACATTGCCAATGTATAAAAGCTAGAATTTATAAAAATTAACTCTCTGATGAAAAATACTCAAAACTTCCACCGCTTGATGCAACTAATATGATATTCGATGCCTACTAAAATAATGTAAATTTTTCGTGATAAACGGAAGTTTTTGATGAATGGTAATGAACAACCTTAGCAGTAATTGCGAGTGAGCGTAATGAAAAAACTGCGATGCAACAGCAACCTTAACAGCCATCGCGAGAGAACACTGTTTATCGACACTGTTCATCCTGAAATTGTAAGAACGAGTATGTTGACTTTATACATTCTCATCCGCAGGGAAAAGAGTTGACGCGTTGATTAATCATAGTGGAATGAACAATACTTGGTTGAAAAATTTGTGGGCTTATGAACAAGAAACAATCTCTCTCATGCTGGAAATAATGTTCGTCTCATCATAATCAGTTAAATATAATAAAGTGGCACAAATAAATAGCCACCGCTTGGTAATAAAGCTAAGGTGAATAGTTTGTTGATATTTTATGATGTGTCGAACATTGTTTCCAACATGATAGAGGTTGTTTCTTGTACAACAGCCCAAGAATTTGTCAATCAAGTATTGTTCATTCCACTACGAATAATAAACGCGTCAACTCTTTTCCCTGTGGATGAGAATGTATAAAGTCAACGTACTCGTTCTTACAATATCAAGATAAACATTGTCACCACCTGAGCTTTCACCCTCACACTCTACTCACAATTTGAACGAAAATTCCTTTAAAAATGTTCACCACCTGTCAGATGACATGCCCCACTACCGCCACCAAAATGCAAGTTTTCGATTCATCTTATTATCTAGGATTTCTCTCAAGTATTCAACGTAATCTGAGATCAGCGGCCTCGCGTCACGGAATACAGGAGCGTCCACCTCCAACACTTTGTGATTTCTTGTAAAAATTACAATCACAGTGTCTAGATGAGCCTCCTTGCCTGAGATTACAAAGTCTTCCGCAAATCCCTGGGTATAATACCCGTTCTCATATAATCGTTGTAGGATGCCTTCTACTACAATGGACTTCAAGAGCGGTGACTACCCCCCCCCCCCCCCCCCCCGTTTACCCCCCCCCCAGGGCGCCCCCCCCACCCACACCCCCCCCCCCCTTTTTTTCCGGACCCCCCCGGTAAAGCAACCTTCCCATCCAACCTGGCGGGTTGCTGGGTACC
>WSXT02064554.1:0-12528 GCA_011762715.2 Neuroterus valhalla | reverse complement strand
CGAGACCCCCTGAAGTCGAAAATCAAGTTTTGGCGATGGTGTCTGTCTGTTGGTCTGTATGTCCGTCCGTCCGTCCGGCAGATTTTTTTTTTTTTTTGTTATCTTAAATTGGTCTTTGATTGTAAGTTTAACTGTTCCAATTTTTGAAAAAATGATTTTTTTTGTTGAAAATGTTCTTGCAATGTTTGATCTGTTGTGTAAAGGATGTTTATATTTGAATGGAAATAAAGGTAAGCGTATTGCGACAAATGTAAATATGTTACTTCTAGTTGACCAGGAAAATTGAAAAAATTGACCCTGAAAAACCAGAAAATAACCGGGAATTTGAAATCGTTCGCCGAATCGCCACCCTATAATTTCTAAATTACAAGTTTTATTAATAGCAATCATAGCGTGAGGAAAATTGAACTTGTTTTTTTCTCTACAATCTAACATAATGTATTAGAGTTCATTTATTAATAAATTATTTAATGAAGTTTTAATGAAGGCTACGTAGATCTGGTATTAACTGCCCCCTCCCCCTTCTGTGGATGACCGTAGTATTTCTTACGACTCCCCCCCCCCCAAAATTGGTTACGTAGTTTATGGACGACTCCTTACCTACTTCAAACAATAATTTGTCGGAATGCTCCTGAATTTGTTTGAAAAACTACAAGAAGAATTGTCCAACTCATTCTTTAATAATGAATAAGTAATAATAATAATAATAATAATAATTCATTTAATCTTTTAAACAGCGATTGGAAATGCTGTTGCCGTTTTAACTGATGCGGAGAAACGAAAACAATATGACTTGTACGGTTCTGATGAGGAAAGAATGCAATCCTCTCAATCTCGACAAACTCAACATTATAATTATACCCGTGGATTTGAAGGTAATTTTGAAACTGGATCATATTATTTGGATTAAATTTCCAATTCGACAAATTTGAAAAAAGTACTTAATTGAATCTTGTTTCGAATGATGATTTATTAATGGCTCTGTGCTGTTTTTTGCAGCCGATATTACAGCCGAAGAACTATTTAATATGTTCTTCCGAGATGTATTTCCACAACAAGATTTTTATATGCGTCGATCAGGTGGCAGATGGACGAGACAAAGCGATCAACAAAATCAACATGCCCATACGCAGGTATTTTATAAATCAAGATTAGAGTTGTTCAAAAAAAAATTTATTTTTCAGTATCCATCATGAAACAATTTTGATCATTTTTATCATGGAATAATTTCTGAGGAATAATCAAAGGTGGCTCAAAGCATTTTTTTGTAGAAAAAGGTGTTTATAGAGTTTTTTGTTTTTCAACATCAGATATATTAGGATTATAGGAGCTTTTCTTGCATTGATTTATTGGTAATTTTTAAGGAAATAAGTGTTGATTCTTTGTAGAACAAAAAGAATGTGGCTTCTCTACAGGTCATCAAAATTTTTATTTCTCAGAAAGTGTTATGTACAGGAAATTTATTCTCCCAAACAGTTTTTTTATACGGCTCGTACTTTGGGATACTCTCTATATGCTAGAAAGTATTTCATTTTTGTAGACCGTGCAAGTTGGAGGTAAAACTTGTAAGCGGAGAATGAGACAATGAAAGAGAGAAGTTATTCGTAGGGCAGTCGTGTAATTAAAACACGTGAAATAATTTAGCATAGTCCTGTAAAGTTTGCATTATTCAGTCGTTGCTAAAGTTTAACTTCAGACGCGCGTGTAATAAAATTTGCGAATTTCAACAAAGATGGCCCTGTCTAATAATAACTTTTGAAATCACTTTCATATTTCACTCCTAATACTTCTTCTCTTATTTCAATCTTTCTAGGAATTTTCTTCGAGATCCTTTTTCCCCCATTTTCAAGAAGTTTCCTCCCTTCCATTGTATTATCCCTATTTTCGCCTCCATTTTCGTTCGAAACTCATCTGGTTTCCTTGAAAATTTCACTGTTTGGTTAAAAATTCAATTATTTCTTGGAAATTCAACTATTTTGTTAAAAACTCATCCTCCTTGGTAAAAAATTCAATGACTTGGTTGAAAGTCGAACTATTTAAAAAATGTATTTTTTCGGGAGGAGTTTAAGAATCTGTTTCAACTTTTTCTGTTGAAGTGTTTGATATCTTGTTAGAAATTCTACCTTTTTATTTGAAAATTAACTAATTGATTATTTTCAATTAATTTCATTTTTTGAAAACTTCAAGAATAAAGTTTAAAATTATTTAGCTTGTTGAAAACACATTGCCTTGTTTCAAAATAAAATATTTTGTCGAAGATTCGTCTTTTCCAGTCGAAAATTAATTCGTCCAACTCTGAATTTGTTCATTTTAGTTTGGAATTCAATGCTTTGTTCAAAAATATAATTTTTCATTGAAAATTCACTTACATGGTTGAATTTTTTTATACTTTTTCTGGAAGTGAGTTGAAAATTATTTTGCCAAACTCTACATCTATTTATTTAAGAAAAAAATTCAACATTGTAGTTGAATGTTTTTATTTTTGTTGAAAATACATTCCCTTGTTTCAAAATAAATTATTTTGTGAAAAAATAGGTCTCCTTCAATATAAGGTTCATCTTCTTGATTGACAATGCATACTTCTTGTTCAAAGTGTAACTAATGCGTTCGAAGTTGAACTATTATGTCAAAAATTAAATTTTTCGAATCAAAATTCTCCTATTTGGTTAAAAAATTGAATATTTGTTCAAAAATTCGCCTTTTCTGATTAAAAATCATTTTGTCGAATTCTGAATTCATTCATTTTAGTTGAAAATTCAACAATCGGTTGGAAATCCAATTTCCTTATGAAAAATTTCTAATTCATTTGAAATGTTTGATATTTTGTTAGAACTTTTACCTTTTTATTCGAAAATTAACTAATTTATTATTTTCAATTAATTTCATTTTTTGAAAACTTCAAGAATAAAGTTGAAAATTCTTTAGCTTGTTGAAAACACATTGCCTTGTTTCAAAATAAAATATTTTGACGAAAAGTCGTCTTTTCTGATTAGAAATCAATTTGTCCAATTTTGAATCCATTCATTTTAGTTGTCAATTTAATCTATTCTGCTAAAAATTCGCCTTTGCTTATTTCTCAATCACAAATTGAATTATTCCGTATTTAATTCAACATGATTCTGCCTTAAGTTAAAAGTCAAGTATCTGGTTGAAAATTGATGTATTTTGTTGATGATTGATCTTTTGTGACAGAAAATGAATCTTTTCGGTTAAATATATAAATAGAATTCGACTATTTGGCTGAGTGATGTACTTTTTTGTTTAAAATTTCTTCTTTTTTTGGCTGAAGATTCATCGTTATAGTCGAAACTTTTTCTCTTTGGTTGAAATATAAACTATTCTATTCAAATTTTGTTCTTTTTTGTTGGATTTTGATGTTCTTGATTTTGAATAAAAATATCTCTTCATTGATGAACAACTGTTACGTTTTTCGTTGAGAATTTTTTTTTCTTCAGATTTAAGTGGTTCGTGAAAATTCCTCTTTTTGGCGTGAAAATCCAACAGTTCAGTTAAGAATAAAATTGTTTTTCGTCGAAAAATCAACTATGGATTAGTTGAAAATTCAACTATTTTTTTGAGAATGAACATATTTGGTAGACAATTAATTAATTTGTTAAAAAATCATATTCTCCTTCAAAACTCGTCTTTTTTGGGAGAGCATTAATCTTCTTGGTAGGGAATTTATCTTTGCAGTTGAAAATGTAACTATCTGGTTAAAAATTCATGTATTTTGTTGAAATTCATCTTCCTGAATATAATATAATTTTCTTTGAGGATCTAACTATTTTATTGGAGATTCTTCTTTTTGCATTGAAATTTGTTGGTTGAAAGTTGTTCTTTTTCTTGTGGAATTAAACTGTTCAAAAATTCTTTTTTTGTTTGTTAGGAATATTTTTGATTGAAAGAATTTTTTTCAGTGGAAAATTTCTTCCTTTGAGGGTCAAAAATTCAGGTACTTAAATGAAAATTCTACAATTTTCAAAATGTTTGGTCGAAGATTAAAGTTTTTCGATGAAAATTCTTCTTTTTAGCTTAAGAATTCATGTATTTTGTCGAAAAGTCATATATTTTGTTTAAAACGTATCAATTCCGGTAAAGCATTAATCATCTTGATAGAAAACTCATGTTTTTTGGTTCAAAATTGAACTATTTGGTTAAAAATTAATGTATTTTGTTGCAAATTAATCTTTGTCGTTGAGGATTCAACTATTTAGAGAAAAACGTCCTTATTGCAGTAATTGAACAGGTTGAAAATTCGTTTTTTCTGTTACAAATCACTTTTTGAAACTGAAAATTCAATGATTGATATTTTTTAGTTAAAAATTTGTCAATTGGTTGAAAATTCATTTAATTGTTGAATAATCGTCTTTTGGTTGACCAAAATAATGCCCTTGAATGAAAATCCATCTTAGTATGCCAAAAACTCATCTGTTTGGTTTAAAATGCAACTGTTCTGTTTAAAGTCGAATTAGTTTGTTTAAAATCAAGTGACTTTGTGAAATCCCTCTTTTTAAATGGAAAATTCAATCGTTCCATGAAAAATTCGTCCCGTTGGAGTGGAAAATCTAGATACTCACGAGAACACTATTTCCTAACAAAAAATGCTTGGAGCGACCTCTAAATATTGTGTAAGAATATACCCAAATTTGTAGGTTTATTTTTAGCACAGAAGAACATATGATTCCATGATTGCAGTTGAAAAATTGAACAATAGTATATTGTGTCATCAGACGGAAAACATGTGTTTCACGCGACGAGTTCGTGAAACGTTTTCCGTCCGGCTCACAATAAATTCTCCCCAGAATCTTGCAGTTTCCGCTCCCAGATGCCGACGGAAATGCGCAAAAATCGTCCGATTTTGAATACAAATGATTATTTTTTCTTAAATTGAAATATAACTTTTTTAGCAGGCAAACGGATACACCACATTCCTTCAGATGTTACCAGTTCTTCTACTGATAGTATTAACAATGATGAGCAGTTTTTTCATATCTGATCCTGTGTACAGTTTACATTCTAGCGCGTGAGTATTGTTATTTTACAATTATATTTGGAGTTGTTACAATACATGTAAAACCTGTAACTATCATGGGATGATGAAAAAAATCTGCCCGCCGCACAGTGGTTCAAGATCCCAAATTCATGTCCATAACTCAAAAAGTTAATATTTATGACTTCTCGAGTGCTTATATCGCATTTTTTGGGTCACTGATTCAAAAAATGATATTCAGAATTCAGAATGGCAGACACTTTCCCGAAATTTTCTATTGTTTTCCTCGGGAATAGGTGCAAAGGAGTTTTTCTGGTGGCTGATTTAAAAAATGATATTAAAAATTTACAATTCGAAATAGCGGACCCAAAATGGCGGACATTTTTCCAAAATTTTCTATTGTTCGTTCTCAAAGCCTCTCGCGAGGGTTGGTATGTAGTAAAAGAATAAGCTCGTATACCGAGAAACTTCGTCCCTTAAGTCGTGATATCATTTTTAAGATTCAGGTCTTGAAGGACTCCACATATTCGAAAATTATGAGATGTTTTCATTTCACCATCCGCGCCTTAAATCCTGTCGATAACGGAGTAAAAAATGTATTGCCTTATTCCCAGTTTATAAACTTTTTACGCCAAAAATCCGAAGTTTTTATTCAGGAGTCGCTTTTCTCCTACAATGTTTTCATTATATTCATTGCTGTTACATATCAAACGTTCCCAAGAGTACATTCGAACGTCACTGAATGAATTACTTTCATTTTGAATGAGTATCTTTTCGGCATGGCATGTGGCGCGTAGAGAATCATGGATTGGTGGGCTATAGCGCGGGTGAACACTCCCACACGGTTGTAGAAAAAGCGTATTCATTTCTTCGAGGGCAGCTCGGGGCAGTTTTTGCTGAAGGAATCAAAAAGTTGGTACTTTTTGGCGATGAAAACGGAAAATCCCGGTGCGCGCACTCGCAGGCAAAAAAAAGAATTCACTACGTATATTCCTGAATTATGTGGAAAAAAAATTTTGGGCGTGCACATTTCACTCTCAATATCATGAAGATACTTATTTGAAATGCAAATCCTCAAGCAAGCAACGATTTAACGTACATTCCGAAATATCCTCTATGTCACCTTATCTGTTTCTGGCATGAACTCACAGAATAACAACATTTTCCGTTGAACGCTCGAAACTCAGCCGGTAAACTTCGAATTTTGAGGTTTTTGCTAGCTTTATGGGATCTTGAACGACTGTGCACCGTGCGGGCACATTCTGGTCGTGTCTGTCGAATCTCGCGCTTCGCGCTCGATAATAAATTTGCCTCGCACTACGCGCTTGGTTTTTGTTTTCCCCTAGATTTGCGTATAGATCTTTTGAAACTGAAAAGCAAAACGGCTGCTGTAATTCGATGTTTGTCAATCCTTTTTCGTTAAAGCTTCTTCGGCTTTAACTGATACATTCTCATCGCGTGTCTCGTACTTTGCACTCGATTAAAATTTGTCCAAAATGTGAACTTCTCAATAAAGCAATACCTTATCATGATGAGAATTCAAAAAGTCAATTTTCACATAAAACCAATACCTTCTAATGAAGAGAATGCGAAAATAATTATTTTTGGTATGCGCACTCACTTTGAGGTCTGAACTATTATTTTTTACTTGTGGCGAATTTTAAATTTGCAAATTGATACGAACTGATTTTTCCATTTATAAATATAATATGAATATAATACCAGATTAAAAAAAAATGTTATATGATAATATTAGTGAGAATTCAGGGTATCTACCAAATCTGGAAATGACCGGGAATCCTGTTCACCGAAGAAAAAAAACGGGAAACGACAGGGGATATGATTCAGGGACGGGAAATTTTTAAAAATAATATCAAGTCTGATTAATAAGAAATGAAATCACAAAAACAATCCATGTTCCATATCAGAATTCTTCATAACTTGAAAATCCCTTGTTTTAAATCAGATCTCATTTGAAATAAAGTAAATTTTTTCTCCAAATCAAAGTTAAAGAGAATATCCAACTCTTCTCTTCAAAATTTCCTGAGTGGAGGGTTGCTATATTTTCGAAATATTATAGGAAATGTTCTGAATGAATATAATTCTAACTTGGAATAGGGAATTTCAGGGAATGAATGTAATTGTGCCTCGGAACAGTAAATTTTCGTTAATTACTATTATTCGACGTAAAGTTTTTGACATGGAACAGAAATTTCGTAAGCTAATTTCAATTCTAATTTATAAGGAAAGACTTAGAAAATAATTCGTGTTTTAATTCTTCTCCAAAATTTACCCTTCAAAAATGAAAATAATTTAAATTTTCCTAAACGTTCATAAAATTTATCATAAAAATATGCAATTACATATGCTTATTAAACATTGTAGAAATACGTAATTTCTCATGAAAACTTATCAAAAATTCGGAATGCGCGTGTAAACGTTTTATTTGCACCAAAAGTTCGATACAAATATTGTTATTTAAAAAGTCGCTAAACACTGTACAAAATTTCACAGGGTATTACAAATTTGTTCAAAAAATTATGTCATTATATTATATTATATAGTATAAATAGATCAGGGATTTTTGATTTTATAGGAGAAACTGTGAGAAACTACAAATATAGCTTTTGAAGAATGCAAATTGTCTTTATTCTGGGTATAATTTCGTAATTTTCTACAAGGACCTGCCAAAAATTCTGAAAAACTATATTCCACTATTTACTCGTAGATAAATTGTATCCATTCGTAATCTTGTGTAGTAATTTGTATTTTTCAAAAGAAAATAATGTTAAAAACTTCAACTAGCTTTTGAAAACTGTAAATTTTCGTTCCTTTTATAGACATTCATAATTTTTATTGAATCCTATTGAATATGATCAAAAACGTGACCTTCATCATAGTTTCGTAGATTTTTTCTAATGGAAATGTATTTTCACATTAAAATACAAGAAAGTATAATAATTTGAAAGTTATAATTTTGTATAGAAATTTCAGGGTGGCCACTTGACTGGGAAACCGGGACGGACCGGATAATGTAACTACTTTGTTAAAAATAAATTAATCTATTTTTAATGAAGATTCAAGTATTTAGTGGAATAATTGATCTTTTTTACTAAAAATTAATTCATCTATTCGAAAATTAAACTCTTATCAGTTGATGATTCTTTTTTTTTAGTAAAAAACTTTTATTTTTGGTATGAAATTGGGTTTTCATACTAAAAATGTTACTGTTCCATTTTCGGTTGAAAACAATTATTTTTTCAGTTCAAAATTAAACTATTTTGTTAAAACATTGTATTTTTTGGTAGAAAATTAATCTTTCTATTTGAAATTGATTCTCCTTGTTTGAATATTCACCTTCATGGTCGAAAATAGAAGTGCTGTAAATTGACGCAAATTGTTTTTTTTTTCAATTGTATGTTTAACTATTCCAACTCTTGTAAAAAAAATGATATTCTTCCGTGAAAAAATTTGAGTACTTGCTAGAATGCGGATGCTTACAGAATGCCACAAGTAATTACAATTTTTTCCAAAAAAACACTATTTTTACATTTTCGTGCTTTGGTGTAATTTGTTGTATTTTATGGGGAAAGTACAATTCAAATAGTGAATTTGTAATTTCGTTGAGAAAACTGAAATTATCGATGTCAAAAATGTCAATTTTTTTTTATTTTCACTAGAAACTCGTAAGTTTTCACAAAAGCTATCACAAATTTTGATTGTATCTTTTTGCTGTAGACATATTTATAATTTTCCTTGGAAATTTTATATTTTTTCTGTTAGTATTTTATTATTTTATTATTCTGTTAGTATTATTCTATTATATTTTATGATAGTATTAGTTTGCGACAGGTAGAATGTGTTAAAATGTGTCAATTTCAAAATCAGTTTTATTTGTCCTTGGAATGATTGAAATATTCGAAAAAGATTTTAATCTTTATTTAATTAAAAGTTTCTTCTTCCAGTAAATATACCGTTCCTAGAACAACGCAAGGTCTAAAAGTGCCATACTTCGTGAAAGAAAATTTCCATAGCGAGTATCAGGGTAGTTTGCGAAGATTAGAAATTTCGGTGGAAGAGGAATATTTGAGTTATTTAAGACAAACCTGCTTTAGGGAGAAAAACTATAGTAAGTATTTCCAAAATTCAAATCTTGAGTCTTGTTACGGATTAAAATTCATTTTTATACTCTATTTTTTAGGAGAATCGATGATATGGAAGGCGAGAAATTTCGGTGATCAAGATTTATACCAGCGTGCCAGGAACATGGAAATGCCTTCGTGTAAAAAATTACAAGAGATGCAGGCATCATAGCATTTCTTCGAATACTAATCAACATTTTTTTGATATATTGTAGATAGGTGTATGTTTTATTTGAGTGCATTCGAAAATATTGTTTATATTACGAGAATGAACTGTCAAAGTTAACGAATCTATCATTTAGAATTTCAAATTAGACGTGCTTCAGATTTCCCTTATACAGCATATCATCATTCAGTCATTCTCTATATTCATTTAAAAAGATACTTGCATACTTGCCTTTAGATCAATGTATCGAGCTAGAGTCGACGAAAGATTTCTATCGTAAGATACACGAATCTAATACATCTCTTTCAAACACCAGAAAACATTAGTTTAGATTTTTAGGAGTGTTTGAAGGCATGTTTTTCAGTCTGTGCCGATTAGAATTCACGATCAAAGTCACAGGTTGTGATTTTTACAGAGTGAAAACAGTGGATAGAAGGTAGATTTAAACAGCAGAACAGCAGTGTATAAATTCCATATTGTTAAATATCTATCTAGCAAAAAAATTTATTTATTTGATCTTCAGGTATTTATCACACTCTATTAAATGTGTGAAAGAGTATTCTGAATCCTGTAATAATAAAAGAGATTCTATGTGACTATATAAACATTATTATTGATTATCTTTTGTTAAAATTTGGAACAACATTGTCAAGTCTCATATTTCTATTTGACGGATTTGACAGATTAGTGCGAATCCCATCAATTTATTTATAATTGGTTTTTATTTTTTGATGATAAAAATACTAAAAATGTAAAAATAGCAGTTTAAAAAAATAGAAGTGATTGCATAAAATGACCTGAAGATGTAAGTTGATTTTGAGTTAATTTTCCTTTTGAAATGTGAAGAAAATCCAGAAACAATACAGAATTAGAATTCTGAGTTGGGACAGGGAATTTCAGTAAGGAAATATAATTTTGAAATTTGGGCGGGAATTCCCTCTGAGAATATCTTGATTTTGAAACACGGCATTTCCGTAAAAAATATAGTTTTTACTCCAGGCAAGAGTCTCCGTGAAGAATTATAATTTGTCTTGGAACTGGAATTTTCGAAAGAATTTCATTCCGATTTCAAAGATAGGAATAAGACAAAAATCCCTCTCTCAAGTGAGAATTTGTCAAAATTCAAAACTTCACTCTCCCGAATATGGAAAAAAGGGAGTTACTTTATTTCTAAATTATAATTGATTTCAAAATCAATAGTTTTTTGGACAAATATAATTCTGTGTTTTGAAATTTCGGAAATTAATTTAGTTTGGTTCATTCAATTTTTGGCATAGAACAGGAAACTTTGGACAATTTTTTTTTTTTTTTTTTGTGAGAGGGAATTTACGGAGAGATCTCTGGTTTTAGGTGCGAATTTGCCAGATTCGGAAAATTCCTTCTTCCGAATTAGGATTTGTTTCAATTTAGAAATTCTTCTTCATGAAAATTGTCCAGAATTCAAGACTCTCCTCTTCCAAATTTTAGAATTAAAACATTTTGTTCCAAATAAAAATTTTTGAATTATGATAGAAAAAGTAAATAATTATGATTCATATGGAACAGGAAATTTGCTACAGTTTATTTTCGAAATGAAACGGGATATTTTTGAAAATATTTTTAATTCGTATTTATCAAAAGAGAATTTACAAAAACAACTCCTTTTCAAAGTCACAAATCATAGATTTTGAAAATTCCTTGTTCCAAATCAGAGTTTGTTTGGATTTAAACATTATTTTTTGTTTGCAAATAAGATTTTAACAGAATTTGGAACATTCCTCTTTCTAATTTGAAGAAAGAAGGGTAATGACTCCATTTCTGAATTAGAACAGAAAATTTTATGAATAACGTAATCCTGACCTGTAACAGGGAATTTTGGAAAATAATTTTGATCCTGATTTATAAACAGGAAATTTATTCGATAAAATCACTGTTCTGAACAAAATTTGCCAGATTTGGGAATTCCTTGTTTCGAATCAGCATTTGTTTGAATTTGAACATTATTTCCTCTTGCATGTAAAAGTTTACTAGAATTTTCTTAAATCATCTTTAAAAATAATTTATTTCGGTATCGTTAATTTTTTACATAGTTTAGGAAATTTCGGAAAACCATTTTGATTTTAATTTATGAAAAGGTATTTATGTATGTAATTTATTCTCACCCCTACCATTTTCTCTCTACTCAGCTCTTCTCTTAGCATATACCCTGGGCAACTCCCACCTCAAAAATCTTTCGTGAAGACTTTCCACTCTTTTTGGCTCCTTCCAACCCCATATTTCTACTCCATAGCCCATAACTGCCCATACTAGCACACCGAACATCCATATTCTCATCCTCCAATCATCCCTAACCTTCTCTTCCCTATGCCCCATATTTGTCCCATTATTTTAATTATCCACTCCATCCTATCCTGAATTGCAGCTCTTTGCCTCCCCCTGCTTCAAACCAAAACCCTAAGTAACAGAATTCCTCCACTAGTTTAATTGTTTGTCCGTTCTTTCTCCTATTCCTAAAGCACATTATCTTGGTCTTGCTAACGTTTACCGTTAAATGCTTTTCTTTTACGTACTCTTCAAACCTTCTCAACATCAAATTCAATCCTCTTTCGTTCTCCGCTAATAGCGCAACATCATCCGCATATGCTAGAGAGTAAAGCTTACTGCTACCTGAGGTCGTACCTCCTTTACCTTTTTTCTTCAGCTTTTCCCCCAAGTCTGCCAGCATTATACTAACAGCGGACTCAATGGGCAACCTTGCTTGAGTCCTCTCCCTGTCCAGAATTTCTCTCCTTTCTCATTTGCTATCCTCACTCTGAATCCGGTCTCCACAAATATTTATTTTATTCTTTCTATCAAATCTTCATCTACTCCCCTTTCTTTCAATGCCTGCCACAATACCCTCCGGTTCACTGAGTCGAATGCTGCTTCAAAGTCCACAAACAATGCAACCAGTTTCCCTTTTTTTGTCCCAAGTTCCTATTCACTGGATAATTCAGGACGTAAATGTTATCAGTTGTTCCCATTCCTTTCCCAAAATCCGCCTGGTTGTGTGGGATACTTCCTTTCTCTTCTACCTGGCTCTCTAACCTGCTCCTGAGCACTTCCGCATAGATCTTATACCCCACTGACATCAGATTAATACCTCTATAATCCTCCACCCTTTTACTCTCTCTCTTTTTTACATTCTCATCATTTATGATTGAGAAAGTATTAGAATCGTCTGAAATTTCACATCTCGAATTTTCAACGGA
>WSXT02064543.1:0-12528 GCA_011762715.2 Neuroterus valhalla | reverse complement strand
GGGGTCAACCAGATCTTACGAAATCTTACGTTGGGGGACGGGGGTCATTGACAATCTTCAATATTACGCAAAGAATAAAATACCTGCTTCCTACGTCTGGAAGAAAATTTGGATTTTGTACTGAAAAAATATCTGTAATCATACAAAATTTTACGCATAAAAAATATTTCCAGATAATATGGATATCATAAATTCGCTGATATAGAAGAAAAATCAAGAAGTAATTTTGGAGCATAACTTTTTCATCATTTTGAAGCTCCAGCGGCATAAATATATGAGGGAAAGTTATCAGCAGCTATCCTGGGGTTTTTAAACTAATCGACACTATTGTTACTGACGAGACTATCTTACCACGGATCGATTCTTAGGATCGATAGCAGTATTGCGTGTTTCATTTGTTTTGACGAACAGCTGAGTAGGGATGTTGATTTTTCTGAAAAACATCGTTTTCGATATAATCGATTTTTCTTAACAATCGTTTGAAACATTGATTTTTTTAAAGAAGAAATCGATTATATTAAAAATCGATACTTCTACAAAAAAAACGATTTTTAGCGATAATCGATGCTTATTCGAAAAATCAATTTTTTAAAATAACATTTCTAATTATGAGAAGATATAACATTATTATATAATTACATAGAATTAGTCCTGGTGGTCCTGGTGAATGAAAAAAAAATCGGAAACGATATCGAGATTTTCTGGCAATATTTTGATACAATCGAAAATAAAAAAATCGTATCGAAAAAATCCATTTTTCCCTCGAAAAAAACCAATTTTTTTCAAATCGATAGAAAATCAACATCCCTACTACTGAGTGTTAATTGTCGTGGTCGATACATGCAATTGATGCAATAAAAATTTTGTGAACAGGCATTCCCGACCATTTTAGTCCTTGGACAATAGAAAAATTTAGAACATGTAAGGCTATCTTCACCCACCATACTTTTCGATGCTTGGGTAGAATGCTATCCACAAAAAAGTCATCAGTGTTGCCAGGCCGAGACGAATAACTTTTGGAAGAGAGAAGAAACGGCGTATAAAAATGAAACAAAAGATTTCGAGAATGTGTTCATAGAAAAAATCGAAGCATTGAAACGAATTGCTACAAAAAAGAAATCTGAGAAATTGAATTTTTTTCTCAAAAAGGTAAGCAATATTTCGTTTTTGTGTGAAAATCATTTGGATATTTTCATCAAATATTTCTGTTATTTTATATTAACCGCATAGACTAAAAATTTAGTATAGGATATCATCACCGAAATATAAGGGAAGTAAGTATTTTCATAGAAGAATGCTATCACTCCAATTCATTTTTTACGCAATTAACTTTTGCGAATTTCTGAAATTTCTTCCGAAATATACAATCATGTTGTGAATCGGGCAATTTTAGGCTTATTAATGAATTATCGGATTATTAAATTTCTTGTTCAGGTAATTTACTCTTAAAAACTTTTGACCTTTCATCAATAATGTGTTAACATGTTTTTAATTGGTAAATCTTCGTCTCCTTATCGGATTATCAGATAGTTTTCCCCTAATATCCGGAAAATGTACGGTAATTTAAAAAGTTTTTGATCTTACGTAAGATTTCAGGGGGAGGTTGACCGAAACTCACAAAATCTTACATAGGGGAAGGGGAGCGTCAAAAATGGATAAGAAACGTCTTACGTAATTTAAGTACGGGCCCGAATGGGTTATGTCCAATCATTATATGTTAAATTATATATGAAATAATAGAGGTAATATTCAGTACCTTAATAACAATGAATGATTTATTTTAGTAACTTCTCATTTATGGAAACAGTAAGGATTACTAATGCAAAAATATGAAAACTATATTATAACAAAGTAATATTCAATAATCGGTATAATCTCCAAAATCTAAAATCCAAAACTCTTGAACTATATTAAAGAAATTATATCTCGGTTTGGGTTACATTTCTTAGGATCGTCACTTCACTCAGTCGAAGATAGGAGTCGATGCGGTTCACATCTTATATTTGAGATGGATTTATTTTTCCAGTGTTTTTTAAAATACGGGTTCTAATATTTGTTGTGAAAAGTGACAAATTCCATCCAAGGATGACTTCATTTTTTTCTTCTTTTTAGTGGATGAATTGTTTTTCTGTTGCAATTTTATATTTTTCGTGGTCATGAGAAAATTCAATTATCTATTTTTTTCATTTTTATTTTCAAAGAAACTAAATTATTCTGTTTATAACTTGACTAGTTCTTGTATGGTCAGTTACGTAAAAATTTCTAACAGAATCCTGCAGGAGATTGTGCCCTCCTCAGTGTGCAACGTAACCAATAATAATTCGTTTACAATAATAAAGTGCAAACGAGTTGAGCTTACCCCGAAAGGGACTTGGCTTGATGGTATAATAATAATGATGAGCATTGATATTGAAACAAAATAATGTATTACAATTGTCTTGTTTTTATAATTATCGAAATTTCTATATGTTTTTGGAATTAAGATATTTTCTTCCAAATATCTCTTTTTGTATCTCGTATTGTTTTGCTGGAAACTTGCACTTTTGATTCCAAATGTCTTTTACGATTAGATCAAGAACTATGCATCTCACGAGGAAATTATTCACAAAAAATATGTACATCTTTTGAAAGTAAACAATTTTGCACCTCAAAAATTTTTTTCTATCTCGTCCAGTTGAGCCAAAAAATGATTTTAGTTTTAATTTTCAATATCATTTTTGTTAATAAAACAAAAACAACGTATCCTTCCAAGAAATTGTTGATACAGACACCAAGGTAAAACTTGTTTTTCCGTATTCAGGGGGTCTCTAAGCGCGGAGGTTTCATTATATCCGTGAAAGTCAATTTTCACACAAAACCAATACTTTATCATTATGATGAAAATGTAAATTGTGTAAGTTTTCTCTGCAACAAAATCTGCTTAAAGTTATATTTGCATTGGTATACAAATATTCGTAATCTTTTTAGGAAAAATAGTCTATCTTCAGAGTTTTCGCGGTTGCAGTAAAATACAGAATTTCTTTGATAACTAGCTATAATAATACTCATTGTTTTTAAACATGTTTATCACATGAATGTGTTTGTCTACTCCATTCCATTTAGAATTCAGATTCCCTAAATGCATATGTATATAATAATTTTATATCAATGATGTGCATATGGAATTGAGAAAAACTCAAGTTTTACAACGTAAAGGTGAATCGAATCAAATCATGCCTATTATAATTCCTTCTTTCTATTGAACATGTGCGAAATTAATGTTATGTGAGCATGATCAGGAAAATTTGGTTTTAACAACTATTCAAACGTCAATTCGTCCAGCAATTTTATAACCGTACTATATAGATTATATATTAGTTGTATTTTTGTTTAATTAATACTTTGTGAGGTTCACTTTTGGTCAAAATTATCATCTTTTTTTATTTTTTCTGATGAAATATGAAAATTTTCGTTTTTAAATTCTACGCTCTTTTACAATGGCGCCAAACTTCGTGGGCAGGTCGGACGGCTGCCTGACCTGTTTTGAAAGGGGGAGGGGGTCTCGAAAATTGGGGAATAAACTGTGTGAATAAATTAGCAAAAAACGCACAAAAAGGAAGCAAAATAATAAGGAAGAGTAATTGGAATAAAACAGAACGTGCACAAATCCATGAATCGCAAAATTAAATTTATGTTTATGATCAGGTTCGCGAATATTACATATGAGAGCACCATTTCGTAAGTATCTTTGAATTTTTATAAGAATTAGGAAGAAAGCTTGTGCTACATCATTTTCTGTATGCTGGCATAAATTAATCAAAAGGGTACGAAAAATTTCATTCGGACAAAAAGTAGATCAGAGTTCAATACCTCAACATTTTTTTCAAATTAGTAATTTTTAATCATTTTAATTAATCCAGATTTTTAAATCACTTTCGAGTCATTTCATATTTTCATTTATCGATCTGCACCTTTAAAATATTAATGAAAATCTTTTTGGTCAAGGGGTCAATTATTATGTTGAAAATGATCCTTTTCTAACAGAATTCAACTGTGCTTGATTCAATATCAAAACATTTTTTTGTTCGAACTAACGACAATTATATTTTTCTTGGACGATTCATCTCTCTATAGTTTGATTGAACGGATTTTTATTTTAAATTTCAGATGTTGCGTCGGATGGAACATCAAATTTAATTTCATTGTAAATGAAATATATCTTGTCGCATTCATTCTACCCATCGCAGTGCTAGCGCCGAAAATACATTTTAAAATTCCCTATAATACGAATCATGGTAAAACGCCCAGTTACGAAATTTTAAGCTATTCAGCATGCAAGGCGGTGCTGATTTTTAGGTGCAAGAATTACTTGATTTTTAATCCAAACAAAAACAAATAACAACGCAATATTCGGGAAAAATGGCCAAACGAGCCTCCATTAAGGTCTATAAAGATGAGGTAGGACAAATATTACAACAAACAATCCATCAGTGTAAGAGAATTATGTCTTTGGCGAAAGCCTATCCTTGACGAAGCACCTTAATTGTTAGGAACTGAAGGTCAGGTTCGTTAGCCATCTATATTGGAAAAAAAAATCCAAAAGTTAGAGCATATTGAAAATTTTTTAGACCATTTTTTTCAAGACTCAAAAACTGTAAGTACGGTTTTCTGTAATGAGTACTAAGTGGAACAATTTATCCCTATGATGTTTTTTGATGAAAACAAAATTGTCAGAATTATGACATTTTCAAAATTCAACAATATAAACAAAAATGTTTAGCCAAACAACGCAAGATATGAAAAAAAGTATGGGAGAAAGTAAAATTTATTTTCGGGAGCCCTACAAGACGGTCTTAACGACTTTTTGAATTTCCTCAAAGAATCGAAAAATCAAATTTAGGTCCTACAATAAATAATAAAAAGTGGATGGTTTCATTTTTTGGTCAAACTATGCAAGGTACGGAAAAATATTAATAAACAAACACTGCGCACCAAAAAAAAGATCTGCAAATTTGGTAAAATTTACTTTTTGATAGGACAAGTATTTCTTGCTTCATTCATAAGAAACAATATTACAAATGGAAAAATTGTACTTTTGGACAATTGTCACAAGTTTAGGAAAAAAAAGACACAAATTCTTTACTAAAAGAATATCTTCAAATGTGTTTTCAGTCTTTTTTCAACAGGATATGTAGTTTTCAGTTCAATCAGGAAAAATAAATATAAAAATGAAATAATTAAATTTTGGAAAAAATGAGGAAGGCTAAGACAGAAGATTGATAGAGAAAAGTTGTTCACCCGAAAAAGATCTATAAATTCTTTATTATTTTTCCGATTGGACGCGTAGTTTTTGTTTCACTCGTAAAAAATTAAATAAAACATTAAACAATTAAATTTCTAGAAAAAGTACACAACATTTGAAAAAAATTAGGCTTCAATTTTCTCTACCGTTTCGGACAAATTTTGATCGAGTGCTCAGCATGAGACACGAGATGAGAATGCATTCGTTCAAGCCGGAGAAGCTTTAACATAAGAGAATTCATAATTATTAAATTAAAGTAGTCGACACTTTGCTTTTGAGTTTCAAAAGCTCTGTATACAAATGTAGGGAAGTAGAATGACCAAGCGCGTAGCGCGAGGTAAATTCATAACCGAGAGCGGAGCGCGAGTTTAGTTTATCATCGAGCGCGAAGCGCGAGATCTAACAGAAGCGCGCCTGAGGCGCGCTCAAACTTTCGAGCGAAGGGAGCCGTGCGCGAAGCGTGCGATGAGAATTTACCCGCGCAACGGCAGATTTTTTTTTAAACACATATTTGCGAAGAATGTTAGGAATTAGTCAGTGATTTTTCATCAATATTTCGAGAATGTATCCTCAATCTATTCTCAAATAAGAAGTATCAAAATTCAAACTTTTCTAGATATAAGATTATAAAAGTTTTTAAATAATGCATTTAAGCTGTATTATATAAACTACTGTGAAAATGGCAATTGAGTTTTACCTTGCGGAGTTCCATTCGACCCGGATTTGCGTAACTTTTTGTTGAATTTTTGTAAAAAATTGTATTGGAAATTATTGTATTAGGTTATCAACTATATATAAAGACCCAAACTGAAATTTATTCTTAACAGAAATCACATGATTTATAAGATGAACATTGGATTTTGAATACGGAAGTCGCCAAAGCCGCAAACTCGTCTGCCTACGTACGATTTGTTTCACTGTCGGAAATTTTCCGCTGTTACTACTGTCTTTTTGAAACGACGCACGCTGTACTATTTGAAAATCACTTAAATTCGTCTTCCTTCTCAGAATTTTGCAACACATTTCCAAAGCATATCAACACACTGTCGTGTCACCCAGAAAAATCAAATATAATGAAAAACGAGATTTACACAAACATATAGTAGATACACAGCATTTTATTCACGATATACGATTTCCTTCATATCAAATACAAGATAAATAGCCAATAAATTCAATCTCGAACTGAGACTTTCATCCAGTACATTTTTATTTGAGTGCTTACAATATAAACCTTTGCAGAATTTGTCTTATGATATGTAAAATCTTGTGTTGAATTTAGCAAGTTTATAAATGAAGGTCTTGGGAAGATAATCTACAAATTAACAAAGGCACTGTAGACGGCACTGTATGGAGCGCAATTAAAATCCAGTTCAAACCAGATTTGAAGCGTCGACCGAGCACGCTTATCTCAAGACTGAGGGCCGCGAATATAGTGTTTGTTAGCCGCACGCAGAAAGTCGCTAAGTACACAACTTCAAAGTACAAGGTACCGTCCTGCCTACTCGAGGGATGGCCTTCAGTGTATGCCGTCGTGGGACGCTCGGGGGGAGAGACAGAAGCAGTCAAACGTAAAGCTGGTCGAACTTAGAGTGGCCTTGTCGAGAGGGACGAGTGTATAGTATTCGACTTTCGAGGACGAAGCTGTTTTTTGGTAAAGCTGTTTCTATTTAATTTAATAAACAAAACAGCGTTGTTATATTGCACGTGGCATGAGGCAAACGAAACTACAATAGCAATCGCTCAGAGATATACTTGCACCTTTCTTATTGTGACAAAAAATATAAACAGTTCTATTAAAAAAAAAGCTCTGTACTTGAAAAGGAAATACAATATAAAATTAAGAACGCAGAAGATTAGATCAAAACATTATGTCGTTTTCCTAATAACGAGGAAGGTTCCTGGAACGTTGCAAATGTCCTATACCTTGGAAACGTTCCATTCGAACGTTCCTGAAACGTTCTACTGGAACTTTCCGGACCTGCCATTATTGTCATTTTATCAACAATTAGATTTCGTAAGCCATAATAGATAGGTAAAAATGGATGTCAATATTCATGTTATGAAATGGCATCTATTTTCCCTATTTCTAGGGTTAACGCAATACTTGTTGTTGACAATAACAATAACAATCCCAGTTAAACTTTCCTGAAACGTCTTAGTGAGACATTATTGCAACCTTTTCAATGCAACGTTTCCAGGTAAGACATTTGGAACGTTCCCGGGACGTTCCGAAGGTGCCCGCGGAACGTTCCGTGCTACTAGGGATAGCTATAAAATAAAAACCGGCACAAGTCCCAAATAAATGGAGTATGTGGTAAGGGTATATGACGTCACCAATTACGGACCCTTGAATTTTTTTTATTACTGCCTCATTTCTAAACAAGGAAAATACTTCGCTTGAATTTTGAGAAATTGAAGAAAACACAGCCCCCTACGTTGGATGTCTCGAATCCTAAATACGTCCGTAGACAACTCATTGTCATTTGTATGGAATTTTTGAGCCTCTCGAGATCATAACAGTCTCTATCCGGCGATTCATATTCATTACTTTATGATTTTTTAAAAACTACTTGTATTTTGAAAGATGTCTCGGATTGCTGATTCAAAGTGGCAAAGATATATTCTAGCAAAGAACGTCTTTATTTTTCTGGACGAAAATAAAGATTCGTAAGCCAAGCCCACAGGTAAATTGCAGCTGAAGAAGTCAGCGACCACTTAAACGGCTCTCGAAATCGCTGTAGAGAAGTGGCGAACGAGAACGATGGTGGCGCTGTTCAGATGCGAAAAGCGCCATTTTTGGAGGGTGACTTTTCGGAAATATGAGGGTTGAAAGGTGCTCGCAGTAGAAAAATTACATTCGTTTCTTGCAGCGTAAACGCAATTTTGATTAGAGTGTCCATCGCGTTGTAACGCTGGCGGCGACAGAATCAGAAATAGCTGAGGCCTCCTCGCAGGCTGGCATCATCCCAACGGTCTATACTTGGACATCCCCGCGCCATGATTATTTATAGTGAGCACAAGCGCGGCCACTGGCCTTCTTGTGAACTAACTAGCCGGCACTAACCAAGATCTGCCGCCCGTGACCTAGGCCCGTATTAATAATGTCCACTCGAGTCCAACCGAAACTTTCTTTCACTGAGGAAACCCCAATTCACCTTTATGACACGCCAAAATACGTCATCCGAATGTAAACAAAGAAAAAAGTGCCTCTTCGAACGAGGTGATCTTTCTTCTATGGAGCATTAATTATATCGTGAATGAACTTTTTATTGAATAGAATGATTATTTTCTTCAGAAGCCCGGCTGGCAATTTCTTATATTTTACCATCTATATCGGTTGCTGCACAGGTTTTCTCGAAGGATCTGGCGTAGAAAACAAGCGAGAGAACCTCTCAGGATCCCATACGAAATTTTCACCAAAAAAATTGCTTCACGACACAAGTACGGGCACGAGTCAAATATTCTACTGTTGAACAATACCTACAAACAGGTCCATTTGTGTTCTTCAATTGCCAATTCTTCGTACGAATTTCTGTAAACTGCACAGGTTCCTATCATAAGAAATTTTTACAGAAACATGTACGCCGGGAGAAATATTTGTTCGACACAAGAAAATTTGATTGCTATTTCACAACAAAATTTTGTTATTGTCGCAACAAAATTTTCTTCTTTTCATGGAGACTTTTATTGACCAAAAAACGTTTCGCTTGTTCAAGAAAAGTTTTGTTGAGTTACAAACAAAATATTATGTTGTTTCTATTACAGCAACCAAACACTTATTTCAGTGTTACAAATACAGGCCCCAATATAATTAATTGACGGTCAAGGGATACCATGGGATCTGCAAAAGAACCTGGTTTATTTACTGTAGGGTCTTGCCTATAAATAAACCATATTTATGTTTTGTTCAGGAACCTAGACCCTTTTGTTGATCTTCCAATTTCAACTAAAAACTAAAGAAGTATTTTGTAGTCTCGCGGTGAATCGCAAATTATTAAAGAGTTTGCAAGCAAATGAAAACTGTGAATGTAACTAAACAGTCAAAAACTAATCAATGTAGTTGTAAATTGTGTGAAACGTTAAATTGTCATTTTATATATATATATGTTTGTCCGCATGTCCTTTGTAGAATCGTATACTATGCATTTGATCATGTGATGATCTTTAGCAAAGTTATTGTGCATAAGCCCACGAAGGTTTCTGAGTTCGAACGGTCTGAATCTCGAACACTAACAAAACTACCCCTTCTTATAAAACAAAACGATTTTCATCAAACAGGCCGTTTTTTACAAGTTAAAGTCTTTAAGGGTCGTGTTCCTAAGTACCTGTCATTCATCCTAGAATCTTACGTTTTTCTAGCTAGATTCATTTTCAGGACGGCCAAATCCACTGAAAACACTTATCAATCTTCAATAATAACAAAAACGAAATTTTTCAAAATAAAGTTATTCGTATCATCGAACTTTTTTAGCTTTCAGGGCATTTTTTAAATTCCTCCTTCATTTATATTATAAGAACTTCGGTACAAACGAAACGAAATTTTGTTTTATAGAAATACACTTTTTGACCCTGAAACAAAGTTAAAATATCAAAACAGAGAAATTTGTTAAGTAAGACTGTTTACGTCAAAATAAGAAATTAACCAGGCTGTTGGTAGTGTTCCCTACGCGGGGCTTGTCTCACAAAAAGGGATTCCCAGGTGCCCGCCTCTGATTTGCTTAGTTCTCAGATTTGTTTCAGGGGACCAAAATATAAGGGATACAAGGAGGTGAAGGTTGTCAAGGTTGGACACAGTTTTGATTTGAGTCCATATCTTTTGTTGAATAGATCATTTTTACACTTCAATGTCGCAAGAAGTAAGGTGAAACAATTACAAATCTCTTGGTCGAGAGCTAAATTTATTCAATCCAAAGGAAAAAAAAATACTAGGCAATCAAGAAAAAAATGGGAAAATAAGGGCAATTCATTTTTCTATTTTGCGACTAATTTTTCACAACTAAGCATAGAAATAAATTTAAAAGATCATCAACGATCTCTTCTCACTTTTCCACTTACATCTACAACTCCTGTCGTAATTTAGAAATCAATCAATTCATCAATCAGAATTCGTTTTTTTGTTTTGAATTTTGTTCAATATGTAGTTAAGCGATGTTATTTTTTCTATTTTATTACAATATATTCGTTTAAGAGAAAAAATTGGTGGTCCAACCTTGACAAAAATATTGGTTCAACTTGACAACATGCATTATTTTACATTGAGACACACCGCAGCAAAACATGCCTTGGATACAACTTATTCGACTTTTTGAGAGAACAATGAATAACTTTTAGCACTCTCGAAAACGTCACGTCAGCACTACACTTCTGAAAAACGAGCTTGAGATGGACAGATCTATACAAAAGCTTGGTACTGCCTTGAGTAGTATTGAGACGTTAGCTCATGGCTGTCGCTGAATAGATACGAAAAAACCCCAATGGTCCAACCATGACTAGGGTCCAACCTTGACAACCTCCCCCTATTTTGATTTTGACTTTTCTTCATATTCAAAGAGTAAAACAACCACAACCTTTGAAGGTTTTTATGGCAATCATCATAATTCTCAATTTGAATGATATTTCTTGATTGCATTGTTTGAAGGCCTTAAATGCACATAATTCACGATTAAGTCCTTGATGCACATAATTTACGATTAAGTCATCAATTCTTGAATTGTTGATGATCTCAACAAGTCAAACCTCTTTTATCGGGAAACAACTTTAATGACCAGGGATGTGAGTCAGAACCAAAAAATCGATCCGGGAACGATTCCAGCGCTTGTTTCGAAGGCGGGTCCGGAACCAGAACGCTTGAATTTTCGTTTATTTATTAATATCATATTATATCAAACATTATATTTATTCTTTGAAAAAAAATACCAAAAATCATTTTATGATGATAGAATAGTATTTTTATAACATGTCAACACTACGTATTGAAATAAAAAATCAGAAGGACTCGTAATCTTTGGATAAATGCGGAAAAAATACGGCGATCGCCAAGCATGGTTCTACAAGATTTTGATTCATGAAGATTGATTCTAAGTTATTTCATCATAGCTCAGAACCGACCCCTTACGAAGAAACTATCCTCAAATAGTTATAGTTAGATTTTTGTAGGAAAACATAGTCAATAAATATTTATCATTCGTTTTATATCTTTATTTTTGGAAAGTGTAGTGCTGAAAATGTATTTTTGTTTATATTTTTTTCCAGATATGTGTTTTTCGTAAATCAATATATGACTGACACTATAGGGGTGGTTTTAATTTTAGAATAAATTGTATTTCTTATTGTGATTACTGCTCCAGCCTTTATTAAATATAATATTGTCAAGAATTTTCTCAGCACATATTAAAATATTATGCAAATTTTTTATTTTGTATTACAAGCCAGGTTCAACAGAGAAATTAGGGGTGGTTTAACCCTCGATGTTGTGTATACGTTATCAAAGTACTAATCTAGGTAATTTACCTCGAGTAAAGGGTAGCCACAGTTAAGAGCAATTTGAAAGCTGGTGACAACCCCAAAATATGAAAAGTAGCTAGAATAAAAAAACAAATGTATTTCTGATACACACGACCTTCAAAACATCTATGAGAATCAAGAAAGTTGGTGCCAGGCAACTGGGAATTCTTACTTGTGAGAAATGTTCCCCTCTTTCCATACAAGATTTGGTCCCGATCAATTTATGAAATTTTTAATGAAACATGCACACAGAGGAAAATGTATTGCTCGACCAGAGATATTTATCCCTGATCTGGCCACAAATACACAAAAAAAGCCTGGGCTCATTTTGAGTCGGATATTAACCCTCAACTAGAACGCAGCATTTTTGAGACATGAGGACTCAAATTGAGTTGTTAAACGAAAGTAAATTACAGAAAGTTACCCATGTAACGGCAAAAGTACATTTATGCGTGGTAAAATATTTGAAATAAAGATTTGCAGCACGTTTTTTTCGGAGTATTAGTAAAAATGATTTGCCTGTGTAGATCGTAAAAACAGAGAAATGATATAGTTGCACTGAGAAAAAAAAATTTTTGGACCAAGTAAATGCATTCATTTGAATCCTATTTCTTGCGATCAAGAAAATATTCTTTCACGGAAGTAATTTTCATTTGAATCAGTTAAATATATTTTGCTGATCTAAAGAAATGAATTTTTCTGCCGTATTCTCTTGATTTAAATTAATATTTCCTCCGATC
>WSXT02064532.1:0-12528 GCA_011762715.2 Neuroterus valhalla | reverse complement strand
AACTGAACCAAGCACGCATGAAGCCGAGCGCGTAGCGCGAGGTAAATACATTATCGAGCGCGAAGCGCGAGATTCAAACGACGCGCGCCCTAGGCGCGCTTAAACTTGCGAGCGAAGCGCGGTACGAGAATGTGCCCGCGCAGCGGGCAGATTTTTTATCGTAGAAATGTCATTTTTCTTGGATGTATTCTTCGTAGGTCGCAAATTCAGGAACATAGTTAGAGATTTACCTATTTTATAGGAAATTTGATGTTCGTTCAACGAACAGGTTCTTAAAGCCGTGTGCTAGCGCACGCGCACTGTCGCAAACTAGCTCAGCTGAACAATCGTGATATAAAATCAACATTGTGAACCATGACGAAGAGCAGGAAAGGAAACAAAAGAAGACATCGTTTAGAACAGCAAGAATCGTAGATACGACTTGCTCGTACGGGGAGTCGAGGTGAGTCGGGGAATATTTGGGAGTGGTAGGAGTAGTAAGTTTCTAACGCGATCGCGCGACTTAACGTTGCGTTCGACGGAACTTTAAGGCTATCGTAGGGAGTAGCGGGAGTCGCAGGAATAGCGCGGAGTATCGGGAGTCGTGCCCTGATAGAAGAACTCGTTTCTACTACTCCTAAGTGAAGAACCCCTCGATGCCATATTTGTTGACAGTGACCTCAAGAACTTTCAGATAATAAATTTCATCGAAATATAATCATTTTCTGAATAGTGACCCAGAAAACCATTAACCAACAAATTTCGTGAAAACAGGACTCAAGAATTGTATTTGGGTCAGCTCCTTTGGATTTTGAACTACCGTACACCATTGACGGACTATGTTGAAACCGAACGCATGATCCGAAGCAACCAAACCTCGATAGAAGAACATGGAAAAATTTCCAGGAGTATCGGCTCAGGGATCGACTTCTGGATCTCTGATCATAATCTGATCCCTCAGCGAGGGACGGCCGCTACTCAAATTTCCGACCAGAAAAGAGAGAATAGATTGTTTAATATATACAGATCTGGGAGCTCAAATGCCTAGTCAGGCCTATTCGAGTTCCAATTCTCTGAGTCCATTACAAAGCAAATAATTTGAATCAAAGAATGTTGGGGGTCGCCCCGAATAATTAGAGCAGATGTAGCCTCCGGAAGCTACGATCACAAAGGTTCTCCCAGAACCATCGAGCCCGACGCAACTGGAGGTAGTACGTTGACCGACTCCTCACTTCTTACAACACCAGAAGTCGAACGAGTCGGGGAACTAAATTACTCGGAAAAAATGGAAGCGTACAACCTGCTCCCTGTTGATTCGTCATGGTGATCCGTCCTGCCTGCAGGGGCAGTCTGATAACAGCTGTTGTCTACTCGCAGGACGGCGAGGAGGAATCACCGGTCATGGCAAGGGCCGTGTAGGAACTAACTGCAGGAGAGAAGCGAGCATCAGCCCTGGGTGGGAGAGCCCGCGAACGCCGGCCTCCCCACTCCTACCAGTTATTACAGGAAGAACTCAAAACTAGAGGGAACCTGTGGAGGGCACAAAGCACCGCGAAACCGCAGCGGAAAATTCAATCCAAACTCGACTCAGACGGAAGCCAGCAGCAGCAGATAAATCATGTACAGTCCCTTAAATGTGTTGTTCAAAAGCAGTGGTGGACTGCGTTGAAGGCGTTTGTCACAGTGCGACAGGTGTTCACTAAACAGCTTTTTAGGCCACTGCCAGTATCTTCCTGACTCCTAGATGTTCAAGATGTTTAGTGAATCTCGCGCGCACGTTGCCCATATCTGAAATCACAAAAAATTGAGAGAACCATATTCCACGTCCTCCATATTGTCTTCACTCCATGCCTTAGTTCGCTATGCTTATGGATTTTGGTTTTACAGGTTGCCTGAAAATGTTGGTACAGTGGACAAGCAATGTCGATGATAAAGTTATACATTCCAGTATAAGATGTAATCTTCTTTTTTTAAAACGGAATATGGAATGTATCTGTAGACAGACAGGCATCTATTCCATTAGGATTAATAATGTGCTCGATGGATTTGTTAGTGTCTCTACACAATCGGTACCTGTCAACCACAAGTTGATGTAACAGATGCTTGCGATAGTTTTTGCTGACTGACCACCCTGTCCCGAATCGTCATCACGCATCTCTCCATTCTCAGTGCAACGAGACATAACTCATCACATAAACATCACGCCATACGCTAGTGATGTCACGAGGCGAGAGACCTCTTACGCGCGTGCGCGCCTCCCGACCGACGGGCTGCCAGGGTATAAAATCACTCGCAGTACCGTTCGGAAGACAGTTCGCTGAGAGCTGCAAACCGACTCCGGTCGAGGTGCAGAGCTCAGCGATACTCAATGCTCTCTCTATGTGTCGTGGATGGCGCACCTACACCAGGGCGACCGAAAAACCTCTCCTCTACGGGGACGAAGCGAGATCCACCCGATCGGCGACAAATTGGCGCACCCATGGCTGTGTTTCGGGCAAAAGGATTTGTTGGCTTCACACCCCAACCAATCCCGGATCGACTTGAACTCTTATTACTGTTCCGAGAAACTGTTTAGCTAAAACCGAACCTGGAGATTTCCTCCATGGGCCGATAAGGTAGATTCCTCGCGGGAGATTTAATTTTAACACAACCTCCATCACCCATCTCTCTATCTCCTCACCGTACCGCTTACCGTTAAGAGAGGAGGACGGGCTCAGAGCTGACGTCTGCCTCGCCACGTCGACGATGTCCGCGTGGATCTACTAACTGCTTATCCTTACCATGCTTTGCTCACAAGGACCGCGCTGAGCTTCGACATCCGCACAACAAAATGCTGTACGCTCACTCGCACCATGTTCTCTCTCTCATTCATACATATAAATTTAGATTCACTTTCGTTTGTTACTATTCCCCAATATACTGAGAGCCACACACTTAACCTCCACACACTCAATTGTTAACGCGCCTACACTACACTTAGTATTGCTTCTTAGAGTCATACACCATAAGTTATAAGCCACTTCGTCACATCGGAAACAGGACGCCCTTTTTTGTCTCTACTGTGTTCCTCATTCCTTTATTGTTGAGTATAGGATTTACTGCAAAGTTTTTATTCTCTTGTGATACTGTTTATGTACGCGCAAAATTAGGTATATGGTGTAGTTTCAAAATCGTTCTCTAACGGTGTTTTCCTTACCCATGATGAGGAGGATAATTTTCATATCAGACCTGAGACTCATTGCACAAACTTTGATGACGGTTCTGATAATACTTTTCCCTTGATATATATTAAACTAGCTCTTTCAATGGTAAATCAATAGATTACGAGAACTATGAGACGACTGTTTTTAATTATTTACTTGTTCTAGAATTAAACGTGTCTCCATACTTCTGCCACGTAGTGTACTGTAAGTAGTAAATATATACATATATATCAGTGAATACATTACAGATTCCTCACTCACTGTGTTCCGAATCTGCCTACAAAAATGAAGATCCTTATCAGCACTCTGCTCCTTACGCTAGCTGTTCTTCTCGATTTCCATGGTAAATCTCAATTTTATTATAAATCATAACACATTATTGGAATAAGCTATATGAACATATCGAGCCTAAATTTAGAAAAGCAATTATAGATCCAATGCAAGCAACCATATGTTAGACTCTAAAACGCTTAAATTGTAGATATTTCAAATTGTAGAGTTCCTAATATCTGTGCGTTCGATGCGTCCTCTCGCGTGATCTTTTCCCTATTGTTAAACGCCTTTTCTAGGTTTATCCCATAATGTTCTATTCTATCATGTATTATTTTATCGTATCATATCCTGTCGGCGGAAAAAAGGATATCGGGCGAACGGGCACCTAACCAAAATTAATTCTCTGTTTTTCTCTACAGAATTGAGTGCTTCTTCCCCGGGAGGAGGTTCGTCATCTAAGAAGAGGAAGAGCCCAACGAAACGTGCACCCACCCCTAATTATGAGAATCTAGTACATAAGGTTATCAAGTATGAGGGAAAGTATATTGAGTTGATGGTAGATCGTGGTGGGAGTGGAAAAAATGTAAAGATCGCTGATTATAAGGACAATGCTTTTCCTACTGCCCCAGATTACAAAAAAGGTGCGAGGTTTTTATGCCGTCGCATCGAGATAGAGGGCTATAAATTAGTAGAATGTTTGGATGGAGAAGGAGAATTAATGGGTGTTCGACCACCAAATATGAGAGGTATGTGAAAATGAAACATAACTTCAGGTATTTTTGGATTAATCTAGATTAATTAGGTACGAACAGATCCAACAGATTCACTAAAAAGTATCAAAATGTGAGTTTGATTAAGTTGCACAATGGAGCTATAATTCGCGATATCCCTGTCGACAACAGAAACTTAAATAACAAATTTGTTTAAATCGAGTAAAAAAATGTAATGGAAATAACATTTCTTGACGATTTGCAGTCCAAAGCTCGAACACATTCTAGTCTGTCCGTGAAAATCAGAATGTAAAAGAGACAATTTACATGAAAATTTTTCTCATAATTGGAAATTCGCCAATGCAGAGAAATTTCAGAACTGTAGAGGTCCCGAATTCCAACAATCATGAAATAGTGATTAAACTTAGTGAATGATAGAACACAAAATAATGAGTAATGAATCGAATATTGGTCTGTTATAAAAAAGTATTCCATCGATATCTCATTATAAATTTAAAAAAGTTATCCATATTTTTTTATTGTTTTAATTTGGGATTGTCAAGATTCGGAATTTCTCATGTGTCGGATATTTCATCGTGTCAGCAATTTAATTGATCGGGGATTTCATATTTGAAATGATTCGAGAGACATTTTTTCCGAAAGTCTTGATTGTCGGCATTTTTATTAGAGAAATACTTTGTTTCATATAAGAATTACATCTAATTGTTCAGATTAGGATAATCTAATTCAAAGATTTTCTAGTGTTACAAATTTCATAGTATCCAATATTTTTTGATCCAGGACTTTTCTACTTTAGTATTATTACTGTTAGAAGCTTTACAGCGTCAGAAATTTTTTCGGAAGATTCTCCATTCGTACAAGGAGAAAAAAAATTTATATTGAGTCGAAGAAAAGCAGAACGATTTCGCTTTATGCTTAAAGAAAATTGTATTTAAAAACCAGCTTTTCTCAAAACCTATATGTTCAAATTGTAAACTCTCCAAGATATTGAAATTAAATTGTTTGATTCACGTTGCTTCAATCTAAAGTTCTTCAGCCTTCAATCTCCAGATTGATTTATAATTATTATAAATTTAAAAGTTCTCCTTTTACTTTTCCAGCGTTTCTCAAGTTGATAAATCTTGAACCTGATGACTCAACATGGTTCATCACTATTGGGGACAAAACCATCAAGGCTATTGGGAATCCTGCTGAACTGCGCGCGAGAGAAGTGCACCTTATGCCTGAAAATTTACATCACCTTCCAAAATATAGCTCTAATCTTATAACCGAGAAATATCAATTTCTTGGTATTCCTTTGAAGTTGTACAAGTGGGGGTCAAAGGAAGAAATTGTTGGGGCTGACCTTGACACGCAGCCTCAGCAACAGTGATTGCACGAAGATTAATCTATACACAAGATAAACAAAAATGAGAAATGTAATAATTTAATTCGTGAAATAAAAAGTAATGCAGCTGTTTGGATGGGGACAACATTGCACTTAGGGTCTTTGCATGTGCCTAACTGTGCACGTCGATGGCCAGACGGGGAACTGTGCAGGTGCTAACCGTGAACGTCGATGGCTGGAGGGCAACTGTGCATGTACCAATTGTACACCTCGATGGCCAGACGGGAAATTGCGCACGTCGATGGCCAGACGGGAAATTGTGCACGTCGATGGCCAGGCGGGAAAATGTGCACATGCTAACCGTGAACGTCGATGGCTAGACGGGCAACTGTGCATGTGCCAACTGTGCACGTCGATGGCCAGACAGGAAACTGTGCACGTCTCTGGCTATACGGGCAAATGTGCACGTGCCAACCGTGAACGTTGATGGCTGGATGGGCAACTGTGCACGTCAATGGTCAGACGGGAAACTGTGCACGTCGATGGCCAGACGGGAAAATGTGAACCTGCCAACCGTGAACGTCGATGGCTGGATGGAAAACTGTGCACGTGCCAACTGTGCACGTCGATGGCCAGGCGCACAGTGGTCTGAAACGGCAAAAAAGCTGATGATACTAATTCATTTAGAATGTGTGTGTGCACCTTAACGTGCAAAAGATAGAGCGCTTCTTCACCTACATGGATGTAGGGAACGCTCCAAAGTCAGCTGCTCGAGTGGTCGTGAAAAGTGTGCTACGAAACGTCAAATAAACACCACATCACAAACGCTGTAACAGTTTTCTGAAGACTGCAATTTGTGCGCGCAACATGGAAGATGCAGCTGCAGGTTTTTTGAAAGACTTTTCAATGTTATTTTGGAATTCAAAATACACAATGTGCTACATGTGAGGCCTAGAAAAAATTTTCTCCGAAACGTGTGAAAAAGTACAAGGAGCGCCGAAAAAATTCCCTACACTTTCAGTTCAACTCGCTTCATCTGTAATGGACATTTTAAAGCTTGAGAATAAGTATGCAGATTAGGAATATCCAAAATTTGTGTACCCCTACGCACCCCCCTGCATAACAATGAAATTTTTTCGTGAGCGTGTTTGCGTGCACGTCTACGGTCCCCGTAGGAACGTGCCCCCGCATTACACATACTTTTACCAACATCAAAATAGTTCTCACACAACTATAAACGTATAGGGGTTTTCGAGGTAAAAGAATTCGAATCTGCGGTCAAAATTTCAAAAAACAATATGGGGGAGTCAAAATGGTGGACTGGTTTCAAAAAAAGTCACGCGACACTCGCGAAAGTTTGCATTCGGGGGTTTTTGAGGTCGAGGAATTCGAATCTGCAGTCGAAATTTCAAAAAACATGATGGCGGAGTGCAACACGTGCAAAGATGCTGGTGCAAAGTTTTCCGGCACCCTGTTTGGGTTGGACCCAAGTCATATGTACTTCGTGTTAATTCTTGCTTGCCTTGAACTTCCATTACTTCTGTTACTATGAATCTAAAAAATGTAGCCCGATTCCGCAAAACTACTTCCTTATTCTCCTTCTTCAGGAATACGTTCTTGCCTCTTACCTACCACTCTGCTGCATTCGCTTCACTTTTTATGCATACTAAAGTAATTCAGGCGCTTTAACATTGTTTAATTATCCTGTACCAGATATTATTCTTTGACCACAAGACTTGTCGACTTAACCGCATATCGTATCCCTCTTCCTCCCATTTTGAATGTCTTTGAATGCTACCTGCCTTTTCCGGGAATCCAACCTATGAATATAAATAAGCTGATTGGAAGGCCAATCTCGATTCGGAAATTTGAATTCCATATCTGTTAACAGTGACCTCAAGAACTTCCAGATAATCCATTTTATCAAACTATAATCATTTTTCTAAGAAACATGAACAACATGTGTTGTTCAAAAGCAATGGTGGACTGCGTTGAAGGCGACATGAATCGCTTATGGATGCTCTTTTAGAGCCACCAACTGTTATTCCACGGGGTTTCAGTCGCCTCCTTTTTGATGATCGGGGGAGTTTGGCACTATGGGACAGGTATTCACTAAACAGCTTTTTAGGCCACTGCCAGTATCTTCCTGACTCCTAGATGTTCAAGATGTTTAGTGAATCTTGCTTGCACATTGTCTATAGCTGAAATCACACAAGGATTGATAGACGCGTATTTCACGTCCCTCCATATTGTCTTCACTTCATGCCTTGGGTCGCTATACTTATGGATTTTGATTTCACAGGTTGCCTGAAAATTTTGGTACAGTGGGCAAGCAATGTCGATGATAAAGTTATGCATTCCAGTATAAGATGTAATCTTTTTTTTCTAAAACGGGAACTGGAATGTAGCTGTAAACAGACAGGCATCTATTCTATTAGGAGGCAGTGATTAATATGTTGGTGTAACAGATGCTTGCGATAGTTATCGTTGAATGATAACCCTGTTCCGAATCGCTATCACGAATCTCTCCGATCCCGGTATAACGAGACATAACTCGACACTTTAACATCACGTCATACGCTAGTGACGTCACGAGGCGAGAGACCTCTTACGCGTGTGCGCGCCCTCCCTAACCGACCGGCTGACAGTGTGTAAAAGAACTCGCAGTACCGTTCGGAAGACAGCACATGGATTTCAGGGTCGAACCGTCAATATCATCGATCATCATCACAGTCCGAAAACTCACTAGTCGTTGCTCACGTTACACTGATAGATTCTGGTGTAGCAGACGCAACGAAGTGAACTTACAGCACTGATTCAACACAATATTCCAAAATAAGCTGCCCTCCTCAGGGCAAGCCTGAATAATATCAAAATGCCGAACCTTCATTCGGATGAAGGTTTCACTTCCTCTTCTCCTGCTTTCCGTTTTCCAAGACCCTCTAGTTTCTCTTAAGGCCAAATAGCCGCTACAATTTCAGAACTATGTCAAATCCTCATTTTTTACGAGGCAGCGTTTCTACCCCGCGGACCTCCAACCTCGGTAACTCAAAATCAAACCGATGGCTCGGAATCAGTGGACACTGCTTAGCCCCTAGTCGACCTTGACCCTTCACCCGAAGAATTTCTGAATGCCTTCCAAACAGTAAATGTAAGGGTAAAAAACGCAAGCGAATTGTTAGTCCTGCCAAATCGTCGAAATCTACTCCCCCTTCAACTTTCCGACGATGAATCTTTTCTCTTAAGCTCTTCCGATGAAGACGAGCCAGCTGCCAAGGAGCGGAATCTTCCTGCTATCCTCATCCTCCAGAAAGAACATTGGCCCATGATCCATTCAGCCCTTCCCAAAGCGGACATTTCCATCCGTCACGCCAAAAATACCTCCGACGCAATAGTCGTCTACCCCAAAACTGTTCATAGTTTCCGCGCAATCACCCATAAACTACACAAAAATAAAATGGCATACACTACTCACCAGCTTGATCAAGAGAAAGAGCTTATCGTTGTAATTAGAGGAGTAAACGAGGTTCTCTCTGAGGAATCTCTATTCAAAGAACTCCAAACAAAAATTCCTTCCGTCAAGCAAGTTCATCGTATGTGGTGGTCGTGGTCATCCATCTGGACCCATCCTCTCCTTCAGCCAAGTTAATATTCGACATCAAAGTTCTCGCTGGCCTTATTGGGCCACCTTCTGTGGATGACCGCAAGTCCCTCATAGACCTGGCACCTTGCCGAGCGCAACCTGTCAACCTTCAAAACCGAAGCTAACTGCAATCCCTCTTCCTGAACCTCGTAGCGCCACCAAACCCGTTTCCTCCCAACGCTCCTTCGCTGATGTAATCTCAGCTCGTCTTCCTACCAAAGTCTGTTCCCATCCTCACTCCTCCGATCCTCTACAGAATCCGTAACTTCAGCAGCTTTTTCGGGACTTCCTCTCCACCTTCGCTGCGGCTTTCCAGCAGCCAACCCCTCAGCGCTCATAAGAAAAGATTTTCTATTCTGACCTGGAATGCTAACGGCATCTCTGTATTAAAGCGATTAGAACTGTCTCTACTTCTTAGCGACTAATCAATTGACGTTGTCCGCATTACCGAGACCCATCTCAATCCCAATAAGAAACTCTATATTCCCGATTTCTCTGTCTACAGGAAAGATCGTGGCGCTTCTTGTTCGAAACACTCTCCGCCACTCAGCCATCAGCACAAACTTTTCTCCATGCGAAGTAGTTGGAGTCGAAATTCACCTCGCCCCAGGTCCTCTTCGCACATTCTCAATTTACTCTCCTCCGAGTATGAACGATAGTTCCGAAATTCCTGATCTCTTGAACTCTAATACCCCTACTCTGCTTGCAGGCGATCTTATCGCCAAACACAGGGCGTGGGGTTATCTAAAAAATAACACAAAAAGTAATGCTCTCCTCAAAACTGCGACTCGCCATAACCTTACCATTGAGGCTCCCTCAGCACCCACCCATTTGCCTAGCTCTTCTAAACATCAACCCGACATCCTCGACATCTACGAAACAAAGAACATAGTCTTTGACAGTGAATCCCGGTCTCTTTCAGAACTTAGTTCTGATCACAACCCAGTACTCCTGGAGTTGTCAGATACTCCTGATCTCTCACCTCCCACAGAATCAAAAACCGATTATCTCCATCTCAAATACATTCTTGAATCTTCCACTCTCAAATGCTGCCAAATCCAATCTACTTCCGATCTTGATGCAGTTGTTGAAGCGTTTTTATTCGTAAGGAAAACTGAGCACACAAACACTGGCAGTCCTACCGGAACTCTAGACAGCGTCAGCGTCTCAACTTCCTCCAGAGACAATTAAAAATTGCTCTTCATACTGTTAACACATCATCTCTCGACTCCTACATAGACGAAGCTGAATTGTACCCTAAAAGATGCTGGAAAGTCATCAAATTCCGCCGTAATAGGAAATCTTACCTTCCTCCTCTTGCTAAAGACGGCCAATCATTCTCTCTCGACGAGGAAAAAGCAAAAAATTTCGCAGATTCCCTCAAAAATCAATGCTCCTCCTTTCCTAGCCACGATAAATTTGCTGAATTGCACGATTATGTCTCTAGGACCGTTCAAGATTTCTCTGTCACAGACACGGACTTAATTGCCACCTCTCCTAAAGAAGTCTCCGACACATCCCGCGCCTTGAGAAATCGCTAAACTCCTAGCAATGACTCCATCAGCGACAATCTTTTGAAAACACTTCCTCGCAAGCACATCGTAGCTATCTGCATTATTGTTAACGCAATCATGCGATCACAATACTTCCCCTCAGCCTGGAAAGAAGATATTGTAATTTTTCTTCCAAAACCGGGTAAACCTACCAGCTCAGCTTCAAGTTTCCGTCCTATCAGTCTGCTGTGTACTCTCAGCAAACTAGCCGAAAACATAATTCTTTCCCGTTTTGATGACTTTGTTTCGCAAAACAACTTTCTTCCTGACATCCAGCATGGTTTTTGCAAACGTCATGGAACAGCTCATCGACTTCTTTGTGTCTCTCTTCCTCTCGAACAGGAGCTTCAGAGCTCGAGCTGGAAAATCCTTATCGGATCCCGAACTCATTACCCCCGGTATCCCCCAGGGCTCCAAACTCTCCCCATCCCTTCTTAACGTGTTTTTTACGACATTCCTGTTGATGAGAAAATTCCCACGGCTCAATACGCTGATGATGTCGGTATCCTTGATACATCCAATGTCATCAGTCACTGCTCATCACGTCTAAACATATTTATTCCAATCGTTCTAAAATGGTACCACAGAAGAAGATTTGAAATAAACAAATCTAAATCTGAAGCTGTCTTTCTCTCACGTCGCCGGCGAAGACCAATTAAATGGAGTCTCTCAGCAAAATATCTTGGCGTCATTTTTGACAAACGACTCACTTGGTCCAAACAAATCCAAGCTATCCGTAATAAGGTCAATGGAGCCTTTACCTCACTTAAACACTTCTTCAATAACCCCATAGTTTCTCGAGCTACCTAAACTCGTGCCTTCAACGCCATAATTAGGAGCATCTGCACCTACGCAATTCCTGTCTGGGGCTCTGCTACCCCAAATAGTCTCTCCAAACTTGAAGGTACATATGCGCCTTCTCCGTTCCACTTTAGGTATTCTTCGGTCCACCCGCAAAAGGAAATTCTTGCGGAATTCAACCTCCCACCCATCACCAATGCCGCTCACACATACGCTGCAAAACTTCGTCTCTCAGGGGCTATTCACCCTAACTCATGCATCAACTCACTTGCAAGTTATGCAAGGAAAACTTCCGATCATTTTAGAAGGCCCTGTCTTCTCGTCCTATAGCAATAATTGAGTCATCTGTCTCTTATTTTTTCATGCTTCGCTTTATGCGCGAGTGTCCTTGCAGTATTACTGTCTTGGACCACCAATTTCGAAGTCCTCTTTTCTGTCTTGCTTCATAACCATAGCGCGCATAGCAAATCTGACACTACCCTCTTTTCCAGGGTGTCTTTTGAATATTTTACCTCCTCGACCCCTTAAAAAAAAAGTTTGGAACAGTTCGCTGGTTCGCTGAGAGCTGCAAACCGACTCCGGTCAAGATGCAGAGCTCAGCGATACTCACCGCTCTCCCTGGTGAATGGCGCACCTACACCAGGGCAACCGGGAAACCTAACCTCTCCTGTGCGGGGACGAAGCGAGATCCAACCGATCGACGACTAGATGGCGCACCTATGGCCGCGTATCGGGCAAAAGGATTCGTTGGCTTCACACCCCAACCAATCCCGGATCGACCTGAACTCCTCGTAGCTGTTTCGACAAACTGTTTCGCTAAAACCGAACCTGGAGATTCCCTCCATGGGCCGATAAGGTATATTCCTCGCAGGAGATTCAATTTGAACACAACCTCCCTCACCCATCTCTCTCTCGCTCGCTCACTCTCTCTCTCTCTCTCTCTCTCTCTCTCTCTCTCTCTCTCTCTCTCTCTCTCTCTTCTCCCCCTATCGCTTATCGTTAAGAAAAGAGGGGGCTC
>WSXT02064531.1:0-26907 GCA_011762715.2 Neuroterus valhalla | reverse complement strand
CGTTACTAAAGTCATGTAAGCTTTCTGTCCCTATCGTGGGTCTAAATATCGATTCTTTTCCAATTTTCGCGTTGAAATCCCCTAGAATATCTTTAATATTATCGATTTCATTTTTGTCTGTTGTTTCGGTCGGGCAGTGCACGTTTATGATCGCCTGTTTGTACATACTATTGACAATGAGTTAGTACAGGCGAAAAAATATACGTAAAAGATAACGCCCGCCTGGGCGTCCACCGGCTCCTCCTATTCAATAGGCTCAACAATAGAGCTCACACATACGTACTATGTGTTGTCAGGCACCATCAGTTTTTGCAAAACACTATCAATTATGATCTAGTGAAATCAAAAAGCAATAAAATGGATGTATAAAAAGTACGGAACTTCGGAACGCCTAGGAGCTTTTGGTCAAAGAGATGGTCGCCTTAACTTTCGTATAAATTACAAACAGAGATTGATAATTATAATTTGATTATGCGTATCCTCGAAGAATCGATCGACGAAAAAGTGTAAAACCTGTAGATTGACGATTTGTAAGATTTGTCTGTCTGCAACACTGTACCTTTTGCTCATTTGGACGCTCGAGTAAGCGCTATTAGAAATGGACAACGAGAAACTGGCAATTGTCGCAGAACTGCAAAAGCCTATTTGGAGGAACTATCCATTTTAACGCATGTAAATGCATAGCATTAATAAGACAAGGCAGGCCAACTTAGTTTAAATGATACCAAATGCTTAAGAGAATAATGATATCCAGTACTCAAGTACCCTTATGGTCATTCTACTCTAAGTACGCCTTACAACTTCCTGTTAAAAGCAATAATGGACAAGATGTTACTGTTGCAATGAAATCTATACTTGATCAAGGTCATAAACTGAAGAACTCACACACATATCAAAGCGGAGAATTTCACCGTTTCCTACTTCAAAAATGTCTCGAAACAGTACAGCATCAATCACTACTCAACACATAGTAATCTGGAGGCTTTAATCTGTGATTCGTCTGTGATCAATCGAATGCTCAAGAACAAAATGGATCTGCAATTGAGCTTGATAGACAAGTATAAGTGGATAGACATCTCACCCAGTCACGTCCCCGAAAATAACAGTATCAGAAATCGGACGATAGGTATGAAACCCAAATGAGTAACTCGTGAGCATGAAGAGGAATTCATCAAACGCTTGAAAGCACTTCGTGAGACTGTTTGGAAGAAACATCAGTTCAAAGTTGGTGATGAAGTTCGAGTAAGCATTACTAACATGTCTTCGAGAAACGTTACACTCTCAATTGGACAACAGGGGAATTCACTACAAATCCTATCAAACTACGAATCCAGTGACATGCGAGGCCAAGTACAATCAACATTAACCAATCTCTGGCAGATTTGTTGAATAAGAACTTCTAAAAGTGAAGCATTTGCGCGTATACCTTGTTGAAAAAGTATTTGAAAAAGGTGGCAACAGATAATTTGCAAACTAGTTAGGCTTTGATACTTCACGCGATGGCTGTATAAATAAAACAGATATATAATCAACTTTGTTGCAACATTGTATCGTTAGATTACTGTAGTAAATGCTGTAGAATTTGTTTCCTGAACGTATGATACATCAGCCATACAATTGCCAGTACAGCAGCATACCCGGCATTCACCCATGCATCGTTGTGCTGGAACATGGACCTAGGAAACACGCAAGAATGCAACATGGGCGAGAGGATTCGAAGAAATGGGAGTGGCGATCTTGACTCAGGGAGATGAATATAAGAGGGTTGATCTTTTTTCTCTTTCTTGAACCATAATTCTGCATATCACAGAAAAATTTTTGTTTTTGAATTTTTTGGTATTATTGAAATGCATAAACACAAAACCTGATGAGGGCAGCATTTTGACTCTTGAAACTTTTTCATTACCAATAAAGAAAAAAATCTGAACATCTTGATTCCAATTTCTTTCTGAAGTATGTCAAGAAACACCACCACCTCTGTTCTCAACATTTCAATCGCTCAGACGAATCAGTATCAGAGAAGTACAAGACCGTTTTGGATTAGGTATACTCCTTACTTCCTGGAAATGATCACGTGGTTTGAGTTTGAGCAAGCCTAAATCTGAACTCTAGGCCACCGTTGATCAATAAATTCCAATTCTGAAATAATGAATGCAAAAGTCTTGATGATCATCAAAAAATCTCGTTAAAATTACAAAGGATGCGAAAATCGTAATCTGTGTTTATGATAATGACGACCGCGCACACAATCTCAAACTTGTATCACTTTTTCGCAATGCTTGAAATTTCGGGAATGGTTTCACAATAAATCTTTATGTTCTTCATTTCTTTAAAATTCAAGGTCTTCCTTGATAACAGTCCTGCACTTGACACACATTTTCTACTAACTGTTTTTCCAGAATGTATAATGGTTGAATATAATTTCTTACACATCGAAGCTGCTGTGGATTTCTTTAGAAACCTTTATTGGAATCATACTTCCATATCATTGATATTATTTTAGTTCGTGATTTCTCTTTATCCACATTTTCCATAACGATATTGATAATTAGACCATTGGAACGGAATTGGGATTTTCTTGGATTCTCAAAAATTTGCACACGAAGCAAAATGGTTCGCTGATACGGTATACCACCATATCACCAAAGATTCTGAAGAACTGGTATGTTTAATTTCAAATTGCATACATTATTGAAATCGTAATTTTGGATTAATTTATGTCAATTATTTCTCCTAATGTCATTTTCTCCTGCCTTTAGAGAACAGAGAAAACTTTTATGCGTAAGACAAACTGTGAGAAAGTTGGAAAAAAAGATTGATAAGTGATGGAATTATCAGATTCATTCCAGATCCCAAAAAATTTTATAAGTATTATATGAAAACATTTTATACAATGCGTAGTATTATTAGAAACGAATATGCAGTATTTTGCGCTGAAAATTACGTGCTACTTTGATAGGTGAAATTCTGTAAAATTTTTGAAAATCTACTGTAATGTGGTCTCATCTATGATTGAAGTGATGATCTCTCTCCTGAAACCTCAAAGCAAAAAAATAGAAATCAACTTTCCTTCAATTGTTTCCCAACAAAACTATGATGTTAATTGAAGATTGGAGGCTTTGAAATATTCCACATTGACTCTGAACAAATAAGCAGTTACTTTTTTTTTATCCTGCTTCGAATCAATTACGATATTATATTTCAGACCTACATTTCCAGATCTACTGGTGGTGTAGGTCATTTTCGTGCAGAACCAAAATCCGGAAATTCCTTGAGATTGGGTTACTTTTGCTAACGGGACATTGCCTGGTTTCTTCAGGAGTCATGCGTCTAACCTCCCTACTGTGAATGTTTATTTTCGCTCGTATTTCAAAGTAAACTTCGATTCCTGAGTTCTTGAGATATATTCGAAGAAGGTAGCTGCTCACCACTATTGCAACAATATCACCAGTAGATGATATTAGAACACTTTTTCTATCGCTTGGCACGGACCCATAGGTTTGAGGGCCCGTTTTTACTTCAATGGGTTTATCGCTAGGAAATTTGCATCTTCGGATTTCGAATTGCTCCTGCGGATTAGCATGAGGAACGAGCCTTGACCTGGCACGCAGATGAAGCTCGGTAGTAGGACCAGGCCTGACCGGAGAATGAGGTCTTTCAGGAAAATAAGAAGCAAATGGATGGGGAGCACTAGAGATAGGGTCGTCATGAGGTAAACAGTCTAACGGTAAATCCATCTCTGCAAGGAGAAACAGCAAATTACATTCCTTGTGGGAGTATCGACAACTGTATATTTTCTAGAACATTAAAATTTTGGATGAAAAGTTGCAAAAAGTTCAAACGTTTCATTTAAAAGGAAGGTCGTGATATTTGAAGCATAATAATTGACGTTAACCGAAGACATGTCCGATTGGTTTTACCTAACCGTTCCGATATGTCTGAAAATAGGCTGTATGGCATACGTCACCTACAAGGTTTTCCCATAGGATAGCAGAAATCTGGAAAGGCCAATTTGACTGGGGCTTTACGGGGTAAAAAACCATCAAAATATATAAACAAGTATCATGTTCTCTGATGCAATAGGCTTCAGTTTCTCAGATATGGAGACTAACTTCAGGTCAAGTTAAACTGATTTCTTCTATGAAATACCTACGGATGTCATGTGACAATTTGAATCTTAGTTCATTAGGTCCGGACTCTAAGCTGAATATTCGCAGATGCGTGTCGCATTGCCTTGCTTGACCATTCAGTACTGTTTACACCTGTTTGCAACTCTATTGTGAAGTTATGTTAGAGGTTATGTAGTCTATTTGCGCACAATTTAGATACACCCTCTTGTTTTACTTCGCAAATCAATCAAGCGAACAGAGCAATTTATAATCTTATATTTCTTTGTGGTTCCAACCTTACTCTTAAAGCATAGAAAGTTTCAGAAAGGAATTTTTGCTTAGCATTAACATCGGGAATGTCCTTTATTTATAACTAGAGCTACCTTGATCATTCGCATCTTCGTTAGTCGTCCCGAAATGTGATAAAAAGTCCCTTGTTGTAAGCTCCATCCCTGAAGATGCTTCTAAAAAAAGGAACGAAAAAATTTATGAACTGGTTATGTTGAAAATTTACTGTACATAGAATAAGCATAATTGGATCATTCCATTTGAGTTTGTGGGAGACGATTGTATCTTATAGAAGAGTGCAGGTGATGGTTTTGTTGCTAAAATTACCACATTATTTATCTATTCGAGTAGTTATTTGTCAAGATATGGAACGTATTCAATCGAAATTACTAGATCAACCGATCTTCTGAATCTGAGATTTGTAGGAGTTCGATTAAATCTAATGGTCATCAGAAATTAAAAATAAACAAAAATCAAGTCAAGCAAGTTTTCTGAATATTCCAGTTACAGTGCAAACTCAGTCCTGCTCTGGTTTCGGGCTTGGGTATCGACGGCCTTGGAACGGGATTGAGTGATCTGATAGGTGAACAGTCAGGGCCGAATACACGCGAACAACTGACGCCAACTGAAGGGCAGTTGTGAAAATCAATGCTAGGGTTTTACTGCCCACTTTCAATGCACGGCAGAAGCGGAGTATGGAGCGAGGAGAGCGTCTGAGCGTTCGAGCGGCGACCTGCTGGAGTATACAGCTTTGCCTTTGCATTCGGGGCTCTGCGAGGGTAGACAATCCCTTCCCTAGTTACTCGTGTCAATGAAAATGGAAACAAACAACTCAACTCCAATTATGAATGCGGTTCAAAATGATCGAACGCGCAGAGCACTCGACAATGGTTTGGCCAGTATTGCGGGTCGTTTCAGAGTTCGGAGTGCTGAATTGGATGAAAGCACGATGACGAACCAGCGAGACAATCGACATCGCCGTGAACCTTTCGTAGACAAGAGATGTTCGCGGAACGCTTACTCAACAGCTGCAGGAACAAGCCGCAGAGGAAAATCGGGAAGCGACATTGAAACCAACTGCTGAAACAAGGCTCTTCTTGAGAAATGATGGCGGTTTTAGTGCAAGGAGAAACGTTAACCTTCAGGTTTCTCCCAAGCCCCATAATCTGGCTGAAATTGATGCTACCCTCCGTGAAGATCTCTCAGAAGATGCAGATCTCTGGACCATCATTTGTTCAGTTTATGATGCGCCGAGAGCTTTGGCTCTACCCTATTCGTTTGGGGTGGTTCCATGGACGAAGAACGAGCTCAGGGCCCTTGATACCACTACGCACAAGATGATGCATATGAAGAAAAGCTTGCACATGAACTCTTCCGTTCCGCGCTTATACGTCGCACGCCGTAAAGGTGGACGCGAACTTTTGAATCTTGAATACCTACACAAGCAAATCTTACCATCGTATCATCATCGTATCAAAAACTAGATCATCGCGAACGGTAGAGATCCTCTCCTGGCAATGGTCAGGAATAACGAAATGAACGAGGAACGAGCGTTCCTTTACGAAGCCGCGGAGAAGGCAGCTGAAACACTTGGCCTGGAACTCAACGTCAGGAGTGAGGACAGTGCACTTCTCCATCAAGATGCCTCACTCCTCAAAGCACAGGTGGACAAAATGGAGGCGGAAAACTCCCTGAAGCAACATGAAGACAAGGTGATGCACGAAAAATTTTACAAAATTGTGAAAGAATAATCTTTGTCACATGAGTCAACGTTTGCTTTCCTCAGATCATATGGTCTCAATTCGGGAACAGAGAGTTTTATTTTCGGATGTCAGGACGGTGTGATTTCCACCTCAGCATACCGAAGAAGCATATTACGTCAGGATGTTCCCAGCTAAAGGTGCAGGGCATGCCATAAACTCCCTGAGCACCTATGGCATATACTATCAAATCGCCCTATTCACGAAGGAAGGACGTAATTTGTACAGACACATTGCTTCCTTAAGAGTGATTTACCACTATCTTTCTCGCTCCCGGGGCGATAGAGTCTATTGTTGAGAACGCGGAGTGGAACTACGATTTCTCGAAAATAGCCCCAATCCAACCCACAGTACCCGACATCGTGCTCCTTGACAAACGTGATCGAACTTTGTTCGTGATCGAATTCTCCGCCCCGGCTGACTCAAGCACCAAAGCGAAGAAAATCGAGAAAAAGGAGAGGTACAAAGATTTCAGAGAGCAACTACAGTGACATCATCAAGGATATTCGGTCAAATTATTCGTTCTTATCATCGGTGCTCTTGGAAAAGCGGTTCAACTGGGAGCTTGTGCCATTTTTTCCTGAATGGCGGTAGCTCCCAGGCGGACCCTGTGGTAGTTCCAAAACCAATGTTTTATTTTATATAAATATATATATATGTATATATTCAAGTTATCAAAGTCAGAAAACTTTCAGGAGTTTCATCTGCGGACGCAATAAATAATCAAGCATTTCTCATTTTATTTTTTTGGAAACATGTTTTCTTGAGAAAAGTGAATTAGAGAAGGAATTCGGAATAAGTATTGTACAGGGTTGTAATGTTTCTTATGAAGAAGGAGGTTTTAGGTTAGATGAAGAAATTATTTATATGACTCGCAAAGTTCTGCTGATCAAAGATTGTAGCTGGTAGAGTTGGAAAGGAATAATTATTTGGACTAACTGAAATAGAAAAAACTTCGATTATATACCATTAGTAACAATGAGGTGCTCAGTTTTCCATGGTAGCTAAGGTATGGCTTTAGACTCACTCCATCAGGTGGCAGGAGTATATACTAAGATTAGAAACCGAACTGGAAGCGCTCAAGCCCGGCCGGCGGAAGTTCTTTATGGCAAACGTGAATGAACCTTGGCAATCAACATAAAATATAAAAATTATACACTAATTTTCGCTTTTTCTGAGGCAATAAACACATTGCTGGAATTGTCTGAATTGTGAATCTGAATGTTATGTTCTCAGATACCCTACTGACAAGAAAAGTCAAAATGATTTCTGGAAAAATTTCAGACCAATTCGAAGCTGTCCAGAAAGTCTATTCGGATATTTTCGTCTTCGGAAATGGTCTTAGAGATTTGGGCCTTTTTCTACGACTCAAATTGTAATTTTACCTTGATAGCCCAGAAGTACGTCAGGAAGTTAAGATACTCAAGGTCGTTCTATCATGAAGAGCTCATGAAACTAATACTTTCGTAAACTTCGGAAATTATTATTGCGGATTCCAACCGACATTGCAAGTAGGCCATCCCCGAATATGCCCAGAGATAAAACACCCACTTGCTATTGACCTGCCAAGGAGTTTCGTTTTAGCAAATCCACGAGCAAAGAATGTGCTAACGGCGGGACACGCCTGCCGAGTGATGGAATCAACTGGCTCACTGGCTCCAGTGCGCCGGAAAGGCACTGGAGTATAGCAATAAAAGGAACATTCGGATATTCTCGGATATCAGGGCGGCTATTGTGGCCCTGAGTAATACAACGACCATTTCGCTATTAGAATGGGAGTGCTAAAAAGCACTCGAAAATCTAGGGACGGAGAACCGAGTGTCTCTTCTCCGGATCCCTGGGCATAGGGATATCAAAGATAAGGAGATCTCCGACAGGCCCAAGAAAGGACTCTGTTCCCCTTGTCACCTGTGTTGCAAGAATGATGAGACGTGTACTGTATCAATGCGTGTGCTTTATGGGATGAAGACTTCCTTATTGGAAAATTGTTCATCCTATATAGCAACGGTAATCGGACTTGCATGTTGATGGCGGGTGTAGGGTCTGCTGGCTGTCAGGTGATGAGAGAGTTTTACAGAATTTGCGATAAACGGGTGAGTGAGGTGTGAGGGTAAAAGCTCTGGAGGTGAGAAAGGTTGTCGAGAAGTGGGCTGGGAAAATAAAAGGTAGTTTTTATTGAGTGGAGGAGGTGAGGTTTAGCTAAAAAGTAAAAGTAAAGTTAGGTTGTCAAGAAGGCAGGCAGATTATTTTTTGAGAGTTTGAGTTGCTTTGGAGAGCAAGCAGGTTCAGCGTATGATTGAGGAAATATGGAGAAATCTAATTAACCGGAGCAGGTGCAGGTAGTAACTGAGTGGGGAAGTGACAATGAGAGCGCTGTGAGTGAGTTGGATGAGGTTAGGTCTTACTGGACACCACTAGGCTCGGTGTCCAGCAGTGCGTGAAGGAAGGGTGAGAAGCTGAGTTGGGTTAGTGGAGGGAACGTGGAGGCAAGTAATACAGTATCGAGCGCAAGTAAAAGGGTGGAAGGGGAACAGTTTTATTGCGATCACTGAAGTCAAGCAGGGTTGAGCGTGATAAGTACTTGGATAGGTAACCGTTCGGGAATATTGCGTGCTGTTGGTATGTTGGCGGGAGTTTGATCCACTCGTATAACCAACTACACCAATTGTAACTCTTCACGAGTGACACTTACCTCGCAAGGGAATATGGCGTAATATTACGAAAAAAGGATGGTGAAACCATGTCGGAAAAAGGAATGTTAAAAAAAAGGAGATGAATGATAAAAAGGAACTTGTATGAGTAGAATAAGGGGACCGTGGAGAATAAGGAGTATTAAGAGATAAAGAAGTAGTTGAGATTGATATGCGAAAGAAAAGAGCGATGAGGAGGGAGAAGGAACTGTAGCAGGAGTTGAGAATTTTTCAGACCAAAGGGGGCGTGTGTAAAATAATAAGTCAAGAAAGCGTGGGGAAAAGGAAAGAAAGAAGAACGGAAAGGAGCTGTAGAGGGAATTTTTTCAAAGAATCAATTCAGGACTCAGACGAATGGAACAGAGATGAGGAAAGGAGAAGAACGGAAGAGGAAGGAGAAACAGAGTTGAATTCCGAGAAGATAGAGATACAAATAAAGAATTAGGAAGGTCAGAGGAATCAGGCGGAAAGAGGTAGTTGGGAAAGTACAAAAGGATGAGGGGTTTTGAGAAGAGTGGTAGGAGAGGCTGATAGTGATAGACAGTATAAGGAGGGAGATAGAGCTGGTCAGGAAAATCACAGGTGAATGACATTGATGAATACAGCGTGCAAAGTATAAGCGATGGTACTGGCGGAGATGCTACGAAATAATGTCTTAGGGGAAGGCATATTGCTAGACTCAGGCGGGATTCAGACCGAGTAGAAGCACTATCGAAAATATTTATATTCTAAAGCAGGTGCGAGAAAGGCAAGGCAATGAGAGCAAGCGAGCGGTCATAGTATTGAGATTTTTATGGATTCTATTGTGTAAAGTTTGGAAGAATATTGTATTTGAATATTAAATGAAAAAATTGGTTGAAACAGTATAGTGGAAGCAAGTTAATTTTTCGAAGCCTATATGCTGGAGAATGAATGTTTATGTATCTATGTGGCAAGGATGATCTGGATACGTAAAAAATGCTGTCTATGAATGATACGTATTCTTGCCGGAATCGTTCATACACTCGTGACTGCTAAGGTTTGATGGGACCTTAACTAAGGGCTTTGCTTGAGACTTGACTTGACTTGAGCGAAGTTCTAGTGTCAACTCTATTATCAACGAGACCATGTTTCGAATTAACGTAGGTCAAATTTCAGATAAAGATTATACGCCTATAAAAAAACGCGTAGTTGTCATTTAAGCGCAAAGCACAGAGTGGAAAGTTCCTGATCTGTGTTCGTAGACTACGTAGTAGGGCTTGTAGGGTTCTCTATTTGCACCCGGTCATCTGGGCGTTCAAGAATGCTCTGGGTAAAGATGCCTCGTGCACGATTCAGACTGACACGAGCATTGAACAGCTTTCACCTCACACATATTCTTAATTCCCTTGATGTATACATTCAGAATCATTTCATTTCATTTCATTTCATTTAAAATCTCAGAAATTTGAATTGGCTTATGTCTGCAAGAATAACATTCGAAATTATGGGTATATAATATACATATATTCACCAATAAGCTTAATGAAAACCGCCAAAGGATGGACGAGAATACGGACAACCATAATCTTTCTTAATTAGAAGAAGAATTGATTTTTGGTGACGTAAAGGTTTTAATGGATTGATGTGATATAACTGATGAATTCCATTGGGACTTATCATTTTATATAATACATATGCATGATGTCACTTATGAATTACGTCACGCACTCTCTTCAATGATAGAAGAATTCCATCGTACGTGATGTAGCGTTACGGATTCTAGGAGGAGAGAAGCCGAGTATTCTTCTTATATCAAAGATAAAATTATGATATTATCAGGAAAAATATCTGACCTCGTATTTAGATGTGCGTATTTCTTCCAACTGTATTTTTCCCGCTGCGACTCACATCTGGCAAAGCTTTCATAGTCGTTATCTCATAGATTATGGGCGTCAAGTTTGCCCTTCTGAGATTTCTAAATTTCTTCAGATCAGTTGAGGTTTCATGTTGGGAGTAAGGTTTATGAGTTTGATCAAACTAGTATAGGAATTCACGCAGATAAGAGCAATCCTATTTTTTCCGCATCTCAGTCTTTGCAGGTTCCATATCAGGTATTGCCAGGAAATCATCGTGTAATTTGTTTCTATTTGAAATTCGATTGAAGTCATTACTGATCCAAGAATGCTATTTCTTAATTTTCAGTCGGAATTCGATTCAGAATGAGGCGAGCTCTTTGATGCTTGAATAATTTACTAGCTATTTGGTAAATCTAGCCTGGAAATGGAAAATTCGTTTACTGATTGAAGCGTGTCTCCATACTTTACTCCCCTGAAACAATTGCAGGCTAAAATGCACATGAGGGAGCTTGATTTTTTATTTGTACCAGAAACAGAGGAGAAGGCCACATTGTTTGTCTTTCCTCGCCACAACCAGCATACAACACCAGGGTAGAGAATAAATTTTCAGGTCCACGGCTACTTTAGATCAGAATAAAGGTGAAACTCAAAAGGCAAGTCTTTCTAGCATGCTTGGCGCAGGTTGATGGAGACAGTACACGGAAAGAAATTTGGTACAACAGCGGCACTTATAGGTAACTTTGTTGCGCCAAACTGTAGTACTGCAATACGCCTTTTGTTTATGACAACTGTTCTCCCTGTCAGGGAACGCTACGTTTCCAACGTGGGTTAACTGTTGTCTTAGAAACGGATAACTAACTATGGGACAAATGCGTTTCCAAAATTGGTTTTGCTGCTGCTTCCATGCCTTGGTTGCGCTGTCCTACTACTATAAATGCAACAGCTGTCAAAAATTTCTTTCCTTGTAGGCTGCATTCGAATAATTGAACTGATTTCAAAGTGAAATATTTGATTTGATAACCTAAGATATATCGTCAGTCGGTAACGTGGCCAGTTTTGTTGTGAACTAAATGCTGTTAAAACAGTTCCGGTAATTAACCTAAAGTCGGTGTCTGGGTAAGTAATGAAGATCCCTGAGACGTATCCCTCACTTCTCCAATGAGGTTGGTTCCTGCAATACTGACCGAGTTTGTGTTGCTTAGCTTTGGACAGATGATGCAAGTAAGAATTGTGATTTCTCATATTTCGATTTCGGAACCTTCTAAAAATTTCCTGTTCTGGGAATTCCGATGGGTTTTGTTTCATGCAGTGGGTTACTGCAGTACTGACCAGTACATTGAACCAATTGAACCGGCTGAAAAAAGTTGAGCAGCTGTATGTATGTGTGTGTGTATGTGGGGTATGTTGTTATATAGGATAACATGAGCGGATAATATACGTATAATATTTATTATATCATATAAATTAACTGTGTTGGGAAGTTTGGGTTGAGGTAGGTTCTAAAAACTAGTTCTGCCGTATTAACTCATCAAATTTAATCAATATAGCATTTAACAAACTGCAATGAATGAATGTGAAGAGTGCGGAATCAAAATTTGAAATCAAATCAAGCGAAAATGCATCATTCAAATTAGCAATAGCCAGCAAAAATTGGATTAGGTATTCGATACAGCGCTTTCCGTAGATATAAAACTTGTTTCCGTGCTATTTTTTTAAAACAATGCAGCAAGGAATCTTATTTCAGTGCTGAAAAGGATCAAAGTATACCTTGAAGACTCTGTACGTATGCGCAAGAATAATGATATAGTGTATAGATATCTAAATGCTTACAATTTTACTATTAACGTAGTAACGTTATACGTCAGGAATAATACTATTAAGCAATTCTTGTGTGGGTCACCTGTTCATATTGATATAGCTAACTTTTACTTCAGTGAGTTGCTGCGTTTTCAGATGGATTACCATTGTATATATGTACTGTGGATCTTACTACAGAAAAAGATACATGCACAAACAACATTGGTGCCATGTGTCCTTAGTCCCGGAATCGAATTGCAATCCAACGATGCACAGTGGTCTGGAGGACGCAAAAAGTTTGTTATAAATCGAAAATCGAACTTTTTCCCCGATTTTGAGTACACTAATTCATTATTGACATATTTATACATCAAATGGCAAAAGGAAAGCGCGCTCAGTTACCTACACGACTGTAGGGAGCGCTGCAAAGTCAGCTGTCAAGATGTTTACGTGAAGCGTGCTTTGCAACGTCGAAGCTCGCGCTCAGTTTTATGTGGTATTACGTTACGTAAAGAAGCTGAATTTCTGGCGCGCTCGTCAATGTGTCAGGTAGGCATTTGTCGCACGGAAGTTACGGAATCTCCACGTTTTGAGACTTCCTGATTCCGAAAAAGTAGTTTCCACGTTTGCGCGTGTATGTCTGTTGTCGTAGTCGTCATCGTTGTCGTTGTCGTCTTTATACTCTATAACTTTTGAAAGACTAATCGGATTGGATTGCCCTTGGGCACACATTTTGAGGGACCAAAAAGACAGGTCGACTTCGTTAACCAGCTTTTTTGGATGAAAAATCAAAGAGGCAGAGCATTTTGAACATTTGTTTGGAATTTATTTCCAAGACTTAAAAATTGTGATACAATTACTTGTAGCAAGTTTAAAGAGAAACAATGTAAAATTGACATTTTTTTGAATAAAAACAAAATTGTCAGAGTTACGGTGTTTTCAAAATTCAAAAATATAGAAGAAAATGAGAATTTTCAGCCAAATAACGCAAGATTAAAATGGAAGAGAGAAAAATTTTCCTTCTTGGGAGCTCTACAGATCGTGAATAAATTTCCAATTTTCATTGCACAAAAAATAATGAGAAAAAATCAAAATTTCCATTTCGTCATTTAACCTTTTATTCAAATTACTTGACCTCGGAAACCCCCAACTGCAAGTTTCCGCGAGCGTCATAGCTTTTTTTCGAAAATCGTTCGGACATTTTGGATCGGGCATTTTGTTTTTTGAAATTTCGATTACGTATGTGAATTCCTTGACCCCAAAAACAATAGTGAGCGTTACCTGAATCTAGGAATCAGCCCACTGATGTTTTTGATATTGAATGCTGAAAACAGAGATACCGTATGGAATCTGAAAGAGCTGAACGTATTCCCTACTTGCTGAATGGGTTTGAATAACTCTTCACCCAATGTAGGATGAGGAAAATGACTAAGTTCCACTCAAAAAGATAAAATTTTAACCTCTAATGTGATGAACGTATTTCGTATTTATCCAAAAAAAAAATTCCTACGGCTAGTGAGCCCTCTAAGGGAGATAATGGGCATGCGTCTATGCAGAGTTTTTGAACCTTGATATGTGAGATAAAAAAAAAATAATCATATCCACCTTTATTTGTTATGGCAGGTGATAAATGGTTATATTGATGAAAATAACTAATAAATCCTTATGTGAAGTAATACTAATATACGTAAGTGTAACATGAATTTAGTGTACTGAATACAAAGGTGTAAATAATAAGTGATTTCAAGAGTTTGATTGGAAATGTTTTGAAACGTAACAAAAAAACCGTTTTCTGAAAAGGTATCGTGAAGTTGCATTTCTTATCGTTTTAGCTAATTTATTCAACAGGCGCGCACGACGAATAATAAACAATCTGCATCTCTAAAGAACGGTTTACTTGGATTTTAGGTACTGTTTCCTTTTCTCGAAGAAAGTTATCCGTATCCGTAGTCTCTATAGTATCAATCCTTCCATTTTAATTATTATCATCATTTACTTTGCTCTCAGAGTTATGCTTGAAAGTCGGCTGATTGTGAAGAGACAAGAACAAGGTCATAAGAACAACAGCATTTTGAACTGCACAATTTCAATGTCAGCATAAGAGGTAGTGACTGTATCTTGTTGAAGCAATGCTGTACATTTTTTCATCGTATGGAAGTCCAGACCTCCAAAATTAAACGCGTTTCGCACGTACTGGAGCAGGGGGTTTCAACTCTCATAAGGCTACGTGTTACACAAAATTTCTGGTGGCGCCCTCCCGTTAAACTAGCTGCTCCTCCTCAATCCACCGTCCCACCACTGCTCAACTCCGTACTGCATTGCCTTACCACCGTACTCTACTCCTACGTGATACGGGCTACCTGTGACTCTGTAAGCAGCTGTGAAGTGTGCGGGAGAGGTAGAGAAAGGAGGGGAGAAGAAATTCTAGCATGATTTCGCCGGAGTTGGAACCCCCTGTACTGGACCAACAATTTTTTTATTTCTGAAACCCTTGTCGTAGACTGCATGGCCGTCACGTATTGCCGGGCAGCTTATGAAAATTGAACGAATTAAACATTCTCTACTGGAATTGTCCCTTTTATACACTTGCTTCCCACCTGAATAACCCCCTCACATTAACCTCCCACTACCACTCGTATTATCCTTACCACAAATTGTATTACCTCCAACAATTCGACCATCATCATCTCAAATCAAGTTTTTTACGGTACCACTGAGAGGCTGGTATTAAATAAAAAGATCCTGCATAATTAGATAGTAGGCTAAAGTTTCAACAAGGAAATTGTTGGCAGATTCAAATTCCGAATGAGCGTCCATCAAAACCGGTTGAGGAATTTATTCTGTTTTGAACAATCAATGACACAAAGAGGAGCGTGTTGTTTGAAATCGCTTTTCTTCAACAATGGTTCAGGCGATTCACCTTATAGGTCTGCCCAAAAGTTTGCATTCATTGGATTACTTCGTGTGCTTGAGACACACGAGAGTTTCGCAGCCCTTCATTGTGATTTTGTCGTGCATATGGTCACTCAGCTCACGGTCATGAGGCGTGGCCATAGGTGTATTTTGCCGCGGTTCCACTTGGAGCTTGTGTTATTCTTCCTGAATGACAGTTGCTCTCAGCTGGACGCTTCGGTGGTTGTTTAACCAATAAGCTGTAGGGCGGCCTGCAAGCAGCCAGAGTAGTCACTAATGACTAAATGAGACGGCTACTGTTACTTCAAGATACTTGGGTTGATTTATATAATATTTTAATTATTTATTAAATTATCAGTCAAATTGAATGTAAACGATAAGCAGATAACTATCATTCGAGCATATTCGAGGTTGGGATGTGTTTCCACGAAGAACCAAGGTACTTGCCAGACAACGAAGCTCCTGTTAATAAATCTCGTAACCCATACTTATTTCCGGTTCCTCTTATCTGTATTCAATATTTGATGTGAACCGATGTGAGAGGGGGGCGATGAATAGCCACCGACTCGACGGAATGAAAACGTGTGTTATAATGTTGAAAGCGAAAACTGAGTGCTGCATGTCAAACAGATCGCGGCCTTTGAGAAATTACTTATAGAAAAGAGCATAGCGGCGGTCTAGTGGTCAGTTGGTCGTGGGGGCTAAGGCATGAGCTTTGGACCCATGCACTGTCTGGTTGTGGGTTCGATTCCCGCCTCGCATTCTGGGAAGAGCTTCGGCGGGCCACGGAGAGTCGTGAGCCCGGTACCTCTAGAGTTCTTTAAGTTTTCTAAGTATTAAGTAGCTATTGCTCTTGGTGGTTCGGGACCCACCTTAAACTGTAGGTCCCCCTCACCTCTGAGTTAGTGGTGAGGTGTGCAAAGGAACAGAGAGAAGGTTAGACAGAGACTCTGAAACCCGTAACAGGAAGAGAGTATAAACAAAAATATTCCAGCATAGCGGTGGTCTCTGTCAACACACTTGCGCAGCTCCAGCGATCCATCCCTTCTACCTCGCATGTCATAGTACAGGGTTTGCACTTCCTGCTGGAAGGAACGAACGGCCGCCATGTTATCCATTCGTCTTTTGACGTTGACGACCACGTGGTTACGCAATACGAAATTTCCAAATCTCTGAATTACTAGGAATACTTAAAAACATGTCAGGACGAGGTTCCATGAGGTGGTAAGGAGAATATTAGGTGGTTGCTTTTCTTTCGCCTAATTTTATGTTAAATTGCGTATATGGGCAAAGTTTCCGAACTTCTAGGAAAACCATAAAAACGTAAGCATCGGTAATTTGCTCGCTCAGTCAATATCAATTGTTGCATGAAATTCAGTGTTTTGTGACTCGACCTTTGAAGGGCTTCGACCACCTGGACTGGAGTAAGATCCTGAAAACTATAGTGGTTGGTTAATGCATTTTGCGGAATAAGCTTGTTTACCACATGTAGCAATAACTTTCCGATTACGGAATCATACTGCCTCGCGCGTTGTTGCTAGATGTTTTTGGATAGCATGAAATTGGAAAATTTGGGAGTCAAATACCCAATAGTCAAGTCAAATAATAAACCGAGATTCCTCTTAGTCCATAGCTAAGCAGAGATTCTTATGAACCGCTAATTGTTTTAATAAAAAAGACAGGGCTTAGAAGTTCCCCTTGGAGGATTACACAATTCAGTTCGTAATAGTCTCTGACTTAAGAATGTACACCCTAGCTGTATCGCATAGGATATTGACTATTTCAACAAATTTTGTGCTAACACCCAAAGTCAATAATTTACTTCAAAGTAATTTCTAATTTACTGAAAGGAAAGCTATTTTGAAGTCTTCAAAGCAAGCAAAAACTTTGCGAATTGGCAGTGGACTAGTTCCTCATATAATCTCAGTGTATTTAGTCACACGTGTTCATCTACCTGTTCTCGACAGTCAGCTTATTTCACGGGCCACCCTGACAGATATTGCAACGTGTACGTGTCCTCGCAGTGCATGTAGCCATCATAGCCATGGTCATGGTTCTCATTCCTCCTCTCACTTACCTGAACACTATGGTTTGTCATCGTCGCAGTCTTTTCCGCATCGTAGTTTGGAGCGAATAGACCACGGAGCTGCCAAAAAGAGTCTTGATTTTTTCTTCTTACCACTAAGTTAGTGAGGAGGTGTGTAAAGGAATAGAGGAGAGGTCATCTAACTACTTTTAAGCCCGTGAAAGGAAGATAACATAAACGAATATTCTTTCCTTAGTATCATTTTGTATCACTTGCAAGGATTGAAAAATGACTCTTCTCTATCTGTTTCCGAAAAAAACTGTGTCGTTAGCGAAAATTTTATTATAACAATATAACATTTTTTGTTTCACACTCCCTTGTAAATTGAACTAATAATGTGCAGGAATTTCTTTAAAATTTACTATTATGAAATTGTTTGATATTGAGCGAAATGGACCTGAGGGAGATTCCTTGGTTTCTTCTGCGGTCATAGCTTCAATCTTGCCACTGAACATGTTTATTTTTGTCCGTATTTCTTGATTATCTTTCATTTCCGGGTTAGTTTTATATATTCCACGGAGACGATCGAAGAATAATATGGCTAAGACGTCACCAGTAGATGTTGTTAAGACAAATTGTTCATCGCTTGGCATGTGACTGTAGGTAAAAGGTCTTATTTCCATTTTAATTGGTTTGTCGGCAGGAAAGGTGTATCGTCGAATTTCAAATAGCCGGCGCGTATTGGTATGGGGAATAAGCCGAATGTATTCAAGGTCTTCGACTGGATATCCAAGAATAAGTAAAGCAAAGCGCCTGGAATCAGGAGACCTGGACCTGGCATGAAGACGAAGATTAGTAGAAGGATCCATCGTAGCTAAATTGTAAGGTCTGCCACGTAAGTGAGGAGCTACTGGACATGGAACATCATGAATAGGATCGCCATTAGGTGACCAGTCTATTCCTGAACTCAAATCTGCAACAAAAAATAATATTTAAAATTTTTATGGAAGTATCGGCAGCTGTGTGTGTTCCTGCACATTATTCTTTTATATAGAGATGCTCTAGAAAATGATTGTCCAAATGGCGTGATTCATATTCGCGTAGTATAACTAACGAGTGTGTTTGAACTGTGTGAAAATTTTGCAAACATTTTACAAATATGCTGTCTTATAAGACATTGTCAATCATAACCCTATTCAATGTTCTTTAATTTCGGAGATATGGAGATTCAGATATTCGACTTTTAGCGCTGAGGTCAATTCCGAAAACACAATACGCCTTCATTACTGCTGTATTCGGAGCCAGCACTCGAGCTTTGTGCTCTGCATCGAATATCTGAACTTTGATGCCTCAGACTATGGTCTATTGAATCGGAAGAGGAAATACGCATTTACCGAGTTTTAATGTACCTTTACCCTAGCAAGCCACAAATAAATCAGTATGTCGCATCTCACGGCCAGTCCATTGCAAAGTTTCCGTACGATTCCGTCATTTAAAGACATTTTGGGTTTTGTAGCGACCAGTGTTAGAACAGTGTTGTGGAAAAAGTATGTTCTTAATGTGAGTAACATCCAAATTCCTAATCTTGATCATATCAATACTTCGAGTGTAAAAAAGCTAAAACTGAACAAGCTACCCTTTCCGCAAAATGGATGTCCTTCCCATGACTTTGATTGCTACGTCGGCGTAAGCATTGCCACTTATAGGGTTCCTCATACCAGACAAAGAAAAAACTATGTTTCTCCATCAAATTCAGAATTTTTCATATTTGAATGTATGATACTCTGATTATTCTACCAGCAGATTTTTCCTTTTTATGGAATCTACTGGCAATCAAAATGTAACGACGAATCGGAGTGTTTGTTGATCTTGGTAATTCTACGCAATTTCAACAACTGTAGACCTTGGAGTAGGCATTTGAATTGTGGAAGCAGCTCCTCGACTTTGAAGTTCTCTTGATAAGTTGATTATAAGAAAAAAGTGTTGAATTGATCAAATTTCAGTATTCTATACCCCACTGAACTAGCATGATTCTTCTCAGAATTTTCAAAGATTACTTGGGGAAGCCGTGAGCATGCAAAGCATTTAGTTCGTAGCTGGTAACAAATATGACACATGTATATTTCTGAGATTTTATCCCGATGTTATGTGTTACATTTTTTATGAGTCAACAAAGAGTTTAGAGGGATTTTGCTAATTTGTTTATTTCAAATCTCCATCTGTGGTACCATTCCAGGACGATTGGAATAAATTTGTTTAGACGTGGCGAGCAGTGACCGATGACCGATGTATCAAGAAAGCCGGCATCATCAGCGTATTCAGCCGTGAGAATTTTGTCATCAACGGGAATGTCGTAAAAAAACACGTTAGAAAGGAGGTAATAAGTTCGGGATCCGATGAGGATTTGCCAACTCGAGCTCTGAAGCTCCTGTTCGAGAGGAAGGATTTGATGAAGACGATAAGATAGTGAGGAAAGTTTAACTTGATGAGTTTATAAATTAGACCGTCATGCAAGACTCTGTCAATGGCTTGCTTACAATCCAGAAGAAGCATGGATGTATGCCTGCCTTTGTTAAGGTTTTCGGCAATCTACTCAAAGACACGAAGAAGTTGATGAGTTATTCCGTGACACTTGCAAAAACTGTGCTAGAAGTCAGGAAGAGAGCTGCATCATTGAGTTCACAACGTTGCAGATAGCCACGATTTGTTAGCGGGAAAGTGTTTGCAGTACATTATCAATGATGGAGTCATTGCCGGGAGCTTGATGATTTCTCAAGGAGCGGATTGAGTCAGAGAATTCTTTAGGAGAGGTGAGAATAAAGTCTGTGTCAGTGATAGTGAACTTTCGAGCAGTCCTGGAGACATGGTTGTGAAAGTTAACACGAGAAGGGGGAAAAGGGAGTTAGGCTAGGAAAGGGGGGGCATTGATCCTTGAGGGAATCTGTGATCAGGGGAACCGAACAACTCTAGGAGCACTGGGTTGTGATCGGAGCTAAGTTTAGAAAGAGAAAGCGGGTCTCTGTCCGAGACGATATTCTTTGTACTAAAGATGTCGAGGATACCGGGTTGATGATTAAGAGAGGAAAGAAAGTGGATAGGTTCTGAGGAAGCCTCAATAGTGAGGTTATGACCAGTGAGAACTCTTCTGCCAAATATTGAATTAGCTAGAGGGAAGGATGGGTCCAGATGGACAACTACCAGGGGCCAGATTTTTCCCTCTTTTTTCATACGATCAACTCGCCTAACGAAAGAAATTTTAGTTTGGATTTCTTCGAATATAGATTCTTCAGAGAGAGCTTCGTTAACTCCTCTAATTACAAGAATAAGATATTTATCTTGATCAAGCTGATTAGTAGTGTATGCCATTTTATTTTTGTCCAGTTTATGGGTGATAGCGCGAAAACTATCAACAATTTTAGGGGAGACGGATATTGCGTCGGGGGTGTTTTTGGCATGACGGATAGGAATGTCCCTTTTGAGAAGGGCTGGATGGATTATGGGCCAATGTTCTTTCTGAAGGATTCGAAAGGGAGGAAGACTTCGCTCTTCGGGGACAGACTCATCATCGTCGAATGAGATTGAAGAGATAGAATCATCGTCAGAAAGCGGAAGACTAGCAGATTTCGCGGCCCTTTTCGCTTGCATTTTGGCGTCTGAGATTGAGAGTAGTATGTATACATTTAATCTAATCCAGCCCTCAAACCTAATTCGATTTGATGCTCAAGATCAGTCTTGCGAACAATGCTAGGCCGGCAAGTTGTGGTCGAAAATGACATGACGCCTAATTTTTCCACGCCTTCTCTTTTTCTTTAATTGTAACTTTTCTTTCTACTTTATTGATATGGAATGAAATAATTTCGTATGCTTTTCTCCTGAGCTCATCTTCAATCCGCCAACTTATAATTATTCCTAGTTTCTTTGCATTCCATCTACTATCAACATTCTCCATGCTTCCTTCATTGAAATTCTACATTCCTTATACGCTCCACTTAATTTTCTGAACCTGTACTCATTATCGGTACTTATGTGTTTATATTTTTATATTTTTGATCAATAAGAATCATACGAGCCTACAGGCAACTTTTCGTTGAGCTTCTTTTTGGGAATATGTCAGGAAAAAATTTGGTATTCATAATTCGTTTGAGTTTCCCGAGAACTCCCTTCTTGTGGGCTGTATACTTGATGAAATTTCTGTGAAAAGACAAAAAAATCATGAATTTATATTGCTAAAAAAGTTTTAAAAGGGGGAGAGACAAAATCCCTCAAGCATGAACAGCTGTGGGCCGGGACTATAACAAGAGGCCCCATAACAAGAGATGAGTGTAATATGATTATCTAATAAATGATACTTTCCGTTATCATATCGCAATTCCAAATCCTTCGGGACCATAATGTAGTGCACTATCTTTGCACGTACCTGGTATCACGTGCACAGTTAGGCTTTTGCAAAGATGTACTGTGCAAAGATGTCCTGTCCCCTACTTTCGACTAAGGCGGCCATCAAACCAATTTCTGATTCCTTCTCAAGACAGAGGTCCCCCTGATTGTGGAATTCGCACGAATCCCGCATCGATAGGGTCACTCCCCAAATTCCGAAATTTATAACACACATACACTTTTTCTTCATAAGAATGAATTGAGATTCAATCCGCACTTTTTTAGAACAAACTCAAGAAAAGTTTGGAAGAAGATAGGACTTGGAATAGAATGCAGTATAGATTGCACGTTTTAAAATTTGCAAATAGCATGAAATAATGTGCTGAAATTACAGATACATCGTATGATGATATTTACCAATAGAATTGAGGATAATTGCCAGGGATAAGACAAGAGTATGAACGATCCTCATATTTTCGAATCAACTGGGGGAACTGATAAGCTTTGCAGTAAGGAATTCAATTAACCATATGCTAGTGCTTCATTGCATCATTTGAAACAGTTATGTGGCGTCGCTCATCAATGACGTCACGCATGATTACCAGGGGTGGGAGAAACCATCAAGCGTGACAAAGCCGCAGGAACGGGTAGGAAGAATTTCTATTGGGTGATATCAAAGATGAAATTATAACAAATTAAAAAAGAGCATTTTCTTCTAACATTTAGATGTGTGAAAATATCATCTGCGTCAAATTGTTCTAAATGCATTTTTTTCATTGATACTCGAATTAGACAACACACAGCAGAAAGGAAACTATTATAGGTAAATGGAAACCAAAATCTGGGTTTGTTCTTTATCTAATCAAAATGACCTCTCAGTACAAGATCAAATAAAGAAACAAGGTGAGGATTCAATTGTGACGTCACATTACTCAAACATGGAGGGGATTCAACTTGCGTGACTTTGTGTGAAAAAGAAGAGACCTCCTTATCTTTTGGATTAAAGGCATCACGTTTGTCTTTCTGAAACATTTACTTTCCGTCCGAATAAAGTTAGTTTCAAGTCGAATAATTTAGTTTCTATGTACTCCAGAACAGCTATTCCAAAAAATTACAAAAAGTGAGGTTAGCTCTTGCTGCTTCTTTTTTTAGGTCCTGCTTCAGCTTTTGCTAGGGTACCTTGATGTGATTTTATCTTGTTTATAGACTCGATTTACGCCATTTTTGACTAGTAAAACAGATCTTAATACTTGCTTGAAATAAGCACAACTTTTTGTTGTTCGAATCCTTTTCTGGATTTCAGGGACATCCAGCGTTTAACATGCTTATATGCAAAAATTAATTACATCCTCCTAAGCCTGCCATGGCTGCTTTTGTAAATTTCTAGCCACTATCACAGTATCACAGTGCAGCTTGAGAGCAAGGTACAGTCTATCACGTGACCAATTACATGGTTTCTATACGGATGCTTCATAATTCAAAAATTTTTAGGATTGAATTGAAATGTAAGAGCGTGTTCAAAGTATATAAATGCACATGTGTGTGGCCCATTCTAGTTCTATTTTTGTTTGATCCAGAAGTGCAATTCTATTTGTTTTCATTTTGGAATATTACTCAAAACAAGGCTTTAGAGCACTTACTGAAAAAGAATATTCAAAATTGGATTTTTCACGGGAAGTAGGAACCTAACTGGACGAAAATATGTTCTCTTGTATTGACTGATAAAAGATCATCACCAATAGGAACTTTTACTGGCAGTAGAAACAGACTTCCCATCTCTTATAGCCTACGAGGCTGACAGTAGTTGGTCATTGGAATATTTTTATTTTATTCATGTTACGAATATATTCTAGGAGCTCAGATAGATAAACATGGGTTGATTCAACAGATTGGGTTTCTTTCAATGTTTATGGATATTTGCTATTTTTATACGCAATACAGAACGGCCATTTGTACCTAGAAGATCTTAATTCAGTAATCCAACCGTAAGCGGGGTGTGCACTCCCGAACATGTCTGAGTCTGCGAACTTGCTTTGCTTTCGATATCTGTCCACCTGATCTCGGCGACGAGATGATTGGGCGCCGACTTCGATTTCTAAATCTCGATTCTCGCGTATTTCCTCTGTCATGGTGAAATGGCACACTTGCTCTCCTTTCCGCGACTGGCGGTTCGTTCCGGAAGGGAATAGGAAGAATTAATAATTACCAACTTAACGAGGGAGACGCTTAGGGCGAAAGGCCATAGATCTGGAATTTTTTATTTTGGCATGCTCAATTGTCATGCGGGTTCCATGGAAGTGAATCAAAGTGGAATACGTTCATTAAAAATATGAAGCCACGTGTTTACACCAAGGAGTTCCGCCACGTCTTATAAGTGCTGCGAGTGTTTCCGGAGTGTTCTCTCCAAGCGCTCGACGGAGTTCGATAATGTGCTCTCATAACCTCCTTAAATTGTAACTTTTAATTAATCTAGCTATAATCCTTTCTCTTTTTTTTTGTCTTTGGGCTTTTTGGAAACGAAAATGATAAGATTGTGGGAATTAGCAGCCTCGTGTAAGAATCTCGTCACGTGTGCGCGAAGCATTTTTCATCCGTCTGAATAAAATGTGATCGTTTGATTGTTGAGCAGTAATTGTGGCCTGTGCACTCTATGTTTTTTTAACGAACTCCCTCTTTTCTTGTAAATTTCGATAATTATTTAAGTTAACTTTTACGACCTAATCAAATATATTGAAAACAACGGATTCTTTATTATTATTTTCTTTTAATGCAGGATGTAGTCTCCTTTAGGCCAGAGATTTACCCTTCATGAGTTGAAAGAAGAGGCTGGGTCAACTTCGAACGAAACAGGTGTCAAGCATTGGGGCAAAGGATCAACTGATAGCTCAGCTACATCATTATTTTTATTCCGTCCAGAAGAAATTTCATTTCTCCAATTCTAAGTTAATCGAATAAAAACCTGTTGCAGACGACTAACTAGGTTCTTTATTGTACCAGGCCATCCCCAGCACGCACTTTAAACTGGCGGGGCTACACTACGAGACACAGGAGCTCGCATCAGAGCCCGAGATACTATCAGCGGAGACCTTCCCAAACAACTCGGTACAACAGCAAAAGCATGTACGACGAGAGCCAACAGGAATCAACGGTGATCATATCAGCAGAAATTAGTGCCTGAAGAAGCAGGAAAGTTTTCAATTCCACCGTGATCCACATCTACAATCAAACAACATAATTCAGCTCTTGAAAATCGGCAGGGCTGTGGGAGATCTACAATGAATTTGACAACTGCGGTGGATCTAGACAGCGATTCTTTGATCAGCCGCTCTTTCAAGGAGGTCTTCAAAAACAGACCACCGGGACCTGAATACGATCCAACCTGAAATATGGAAACGATTCTAGTCTGGGTAGAACTGCTTGCACCTCTGAATTAATTAGACTCAAAATCCCTCACTCTCGATTTCGAATGTTTACTAGCGTGAGCTACTGCAGATAGGGTACGGAAATTTCCACTAATTAAAATAAGAGATATTGTGGTATCAAAGGATAGTATGACCATAAGCTTAAGTAGTGTGGTGAAATGGATCGTCGACACAACATCGAATCAGCGGCCTTTTTGTCAAACGATTTTCTCGTCGATTTGACTGTTTATCTCCACCGAAATTGACGTCGTAATGACTGTGAATTTACTATCCATTCGACGTGGGGCCACTTAAGTCTCAAGTATCGTCCGACATATTATAGCACTGACTAACTTCAATTTGCACTTACAGCTCGTCTATCCTCGACCTAAAAAAGGTTAGCACAGCACCGTTAAATTAGGGCCCGAGCGGTAACAAAGGTCATACGCACGGTGCCGTAATAACCTGTTTCAGTCACGGATAGGCGTTACTTAAGAAATATTAAAATTCAGAGCCAAAAGGAAAAGCAACATTACGATGCATGTGGCTTCAGTGGACCAGTTTGGCACTCCTCGTATAAACATTTTTATGATAATACTTACTAATATTGACATAACGTTGATTGAAGAAATATTGAAATTCAGAGCCAAAAGAAAAAGCTGTTTTTCTTGAAGAAGAGCAATTTATTCGGAAACTTTGAAGAAGCAGGAAACATTTGTTTCCGAGTGTACTTCAACTTTCATTTAAAAAATGTTATTGAAATGTTTGAATTTACCAAGTTAATGAACATTTCCATTCGCAAATACTTTGACGTGCTATATCTTTAGTAATTTTGAATGGAATATTGTGAAAATTGGTGAATTCAAAGTGTATATGTTCATGGAAAAATTGTTATAAGCTATGTTCAGATAAAATAATAACTGTTTCCGCTATAAACAATAATATGCAGAGTCTTGTTTTTAGCTTCGAATAATCGAATCGAGTTGAAATAAAGATGTAAAATTTCAATAAAAATTGAATGATAAAATGGCTTTGTTTTAAAATTTCTGTCACTGAATTCATTTTATTTATTAGAGTTTATTTTTTTGGTAAAAATGTAATTGAACTTTATGGGGCCACAAAGGATAGTTTTTTAGGCTCGGAACAGGCTGTCCATGAACAATCCCAAATTTTTTCTACGCCATAGGCGTAAACTTGCCGGCTGTCCGAGGGACCGCAACCTTTCATGTTCGAGGAACCGTGAGTGCGAGTACGACAACAGTATGTCACTTGCCATAAGTGCGTCCTCTTCTATCTCATGCTATGCGGCTTCCTCCCACGCAGCCAAACTTGTGGCCGTCATTTGTACCTGCTAGGAACTGAAATTCGGAACATCACAATCCTTCTATTTGGAACATTCAATGCAGACATCTAATATTCGAATTCCTTAAATTATGATGATTCGAACGTAGAAACATAGTCTAACGGTAATAAATAAACTGTTTGTTTCAATATGGAACTCTTTTTCTTCCCATTTCTTCTTTTTGGAGAATCATCATTCTAGTTAAAACTCTAACTCTGTGGTTGAAAATTCAGGTATTTTGTTAAAAATTTGACTTTTTTTGCTAAATGTGCAACTGTTCCCTTTCATTAACATTCATTTAGAAATAAAGTGTACTCCGGTCGGAATATCAACTGTGTACTTATGTACTTGGTTCAAAGTTGGACTTATTTGCAGAGGATCCGCGGC
>WSXT02064520.1:0-12529 GCA_011762715.2 Neuroterus valhalla | reverse complement strand
CGCAACAAATTTCGATCTTTGTTTTTGAATTTTTTTGATTGTTAACATCTTGACTTCATCAGGCACTTGACTTAGTCTGTGGCTGATGATAAAACACCGGGCAAAAAGACCCTAGATTAATTTTCGACGAAATAATAATAATAATAATTTCAAGGATATCTCGTGAAGAAAGTCAACATTACTTGGAGTCATTCCAAACTGCTAGTTTAACTAAGAACTTTTTCGTTTTGCTATTAGATATATTGTGATATGGTAGGTGTTTAATAACTCTATTATTGTTCTCTATGAATTTGAGACTCCTTTCAATTTTCGTTTTGATGAATTCGAAAGGGTAATTGTTATTGTTAAAGGTTTCATGAATGCAAAGTGATCACATTCCAAATGCTGTAAAGCAGAACACTGACTAATGAGGCTGGGTAGAGGAGGTATGCAGATTCAATATGCTTTATATTTTCCTGACGAATGAACTCTTAGCGAAATTTCGTCATTGTTCTTTTAACAATGTTATGAAAATCTTGACAAGGTCTACTCAAATTGTATTTAACAAATAATAACGATTTTGAAGTTTCAATCGACATTTGGGTTTTCTCCGTTGGTCGGGCTTTATTTATCCTCGAAAAAACAATATTCGATATGTATTGTATATGTATTGTATATGTATGTAATATTCGATATTCCTTATGTATAAAATAAAACCACATTTCTGAAGTTGCATCAGAGAAGAAATCTTCAAGTAATTTTGGAAATTTCCCCAAAGACAAGAAATAAGACTCAACCTGTAAAATTGTTTCTTAACCCTTTACTGCAAGCATTTCGCCAAAATCTTTTTAAAAGTTCAAAATGTCTCTGTATACGAAGGTTTGTAAGGTCGCTGAATACAAATATGATATCGAACTTGCTGTTCAACTGTTCCGAATTAAAGGTATGTTGCAGTTCGTCATGTGACAACAGAATAGAATTCGGAATGGGCCAGACAGATGTGTCCTTTCATTACATTTCTCTAAGTATTGCTTGAAATTTCAAAACAATACAATACTGGAAACAATATGAAAATATAATGTGGTCAATCACGTGAATTACTTTCACATGCTCTCGAAGCAATAAAACCTGGAAGGATTTTGAGGGTTCCATAGGAATGACTGAAAATGTTCATCGTGCGTGTTTGTAGCGCAACTCCAACTCGTGCTATGAGTTCAGGAAGTTGCGCTAAGAATCCCCAAATTACTTGTAGCCATCTTTGGAATCTTATCTTTAATTTGACCCGGAGAACCTGGAAAATATTGATGAGTTTTTCAGGAATGATCAACAATGTCCAAGCGTGCCTGCTTTGAGTTTTTGTCGGGAAAACTGCTGTCGACCAGCCTCACTGCTTTTAAGCCGACTGAAACTCCACGCAGAGACGCTTGTACATTTATAGTCACTATTTAGGAATTCATCAGAATCTTTTCTCTTATTTCATGGACTGAAATAGAAGTTAACATTTCTGCATTTTCTCCGCGTGAATTCCAAAAGTTGTCTTCAATTCCCCTCAGTGATGGAGCTGGTTGTTTTCACCAGTCGCTGAAAGTTGAGAATAAAAGGCCTATCCGCCATGTTGAGTCGGGGCAGTTTCTCACTTTTCACCAGTATGTGCCGCCCAGTGTGCTCAGATCGGAAACTGAAGCCAGTGACCAACAGACGTGCACTGTGTGTGAGTGACACGGCCGGACATGGCTACGTCGAGCCGTGTCGCTTACACACAGCTGGTGCCGCCATGTTGAGAAAGTTCCCTGACTTGAAATGGCATCGATTCGGAACAAACCAGCCTATCTAATACACCATCCAGTTAGTATATAGAGACCAGTGGGCAAAAGGCGTCTCGCGTAAGGCACCCACTGTCCCTTCCAATTAATACAGCCGCAGTACTGCCACAGTACGCATACAGTTGGCGCTGCTACTGCAAGGTTCCGGCTACGCGTATATCTCTAATGGGGCGCCGGCTGTCCCTGCACAAGAAACGACCACTGGTAGTCAGGTTGGGCGAGAGGCTAAATTCTCTGGTACTATATGTAATCCTTCCTTCACTCAGTGCAGATAAGAAACTGTTTTGAAAGGAGCTTTCGGAATACAAGTGCAAGCAGCTCAGAGGGACCCCATGGCTCTGTAGGAGGGCCATTGGAAAGTCATCGGAGGAAATCACCGCTGTGATTTCCTCCTCTAAAACCCTCCCTAATTCCCGTTATAATTCCCCTCTAGCCCTACCATTCTTCTTTAACCTGACCGCCTCTTGGAGCTTCCATCTGAACCCCCTTGGTAGCGTTGGTTCTACCCTGACCCACTCCTTGAGCTTTACCCACGTTTGTACCAGTCCAACAACATTAAATCCCTGCACGAACCTCCGGAAGGTCCTCATCTTCCTTTCATCCAAAAATCGCCATTTTTGGATTTGAGAAAATATCTGCGTTTCGAAACCCCCCAAATCCGAAGGAAGCAGGTTTCACGATGGTGTCTGTCCGTCTGTCGTCCTCGTCACCGTCGACGTTATCTGTATATTGGATAACTTTCGAGAGAGTTATGGAGTCGGAGGTCAAATTTGTTAACCAGTCTTTACGGCTGTGGGTTATGGTCTTCACCGTGGGAAAAAATACTTGAAAATAAAGGATTCTATTTTGTGTTACCTCGAAAAGATCTAAAAATTATTTAATTACCGGGTTCGGGTAGTGACCTCATATAAAATCCTGTACAGTACCCAATGTATCTATATTATTTTGCAAATTCTATTCAGGTAGATCTAACATTAGAAAAGTCATGATTTGTATAGTAAAAACTTGGGAGTGAATTCTGTTGCAGGTAGAATCTGAACGGTTTTTATGGTGTTTACTTTACCTTGGCACTTTGGGTACGATAAGCCAAGTATGTGGGGTATTTTCGACAGGTGCTATTGCGAATCTACGCCATGGTCTTCGAAGTATAGATGGTGTCTTGATTGCATTTTGTAAAACAAGGGCCCTCTGTTAGGTCGGAACACGTCGGAAATTGAAGGTATCAAGTAAAGTATGTTTGTTATGATCCGGGGCGCACAGAAGCTGAAGGGGGCCCGGGGCAGAATATTGTAATATTGTGGGGCCCTTATTTTCAAATTCGCATAATAATGGATAATTGGCTTCAGCGGGGGCCCCCTTGAGCGCGGGGCCCGGGGCAAAACGACCCACTTGCCCCTCCCTCTGTGCGCCTCTGGTTATGATTGTCCTTGTTCTCGACGCGCACGTTGGATAGAGAGTTGTCGCTATCGCACACAGTCAGTTGCGCCAAAAACATCCTACACTTTACGGCTTCAACTCAAGACACGCTTGTGATGTCATCCAATATCCAGTGTATTATACATTTTAGTGGATGCACCAAGTAGGGACAAAAGGTATGGGGTAGTGTGCTGTTCTTTTTCTTATAAGTTTCGGAACCAAGATGGTGGATTGGTTATTTCCACTCAAGGAAGGGCTCTCAGACACTGACCTGTATTAGAGTTCCTCTAGGGAGAGTTGAAAAACCCACTCACACAGGCTCACACGTACTTGACGCTGTGCATCGCGATTATTCCGGAACCAGTAGTCCTCACAGCGCGCGCACAAGTTTGAAATGTGTTCACGTATAATGCGTATATTGAAAGTTAGAGAAAAATTACCTGGATAAGACGACAATACATAATATGAAAGGAAAATCTTGCGTAGGTTTCTTATGTTCCGAACAAGAATTTGTACCAAGCTTAAGCGAAGCTGGAGGAGGTAAGATGTAACAATAAAAGTGTGGCTATGCACACTAATTTCCAATAATTTTCCAATTCTTGTAGTGAATATTATCTTATCAATTTTAGTTTTTCAGACGTATGAACCTTCACTGAAATTCTTAAAATAAACAACAATGCATTTTAAATAATTTATTATTTATGTATACGCAATTACTCTACCTCCTTCAAAAATCTGCGTAATCCAAGAATTATTTTTTCTTATTACACTACATAAAAATTCAATCTAGATATTTCTTCGCATTGGGGTTGGATATGAAAAAATATAGATGTATCTAGTTTTTGTTCAGGCCGAATTCATTTCCAGTCGACAATTTATCGAAAAAAATATCCGAAGTCTTCTAGTATTTGAACAAATGCAGATATTTGGCATTTCCTTTTGGGTTCCTATAGATCGTATCATTCTGTTTCAGATTTCATCAGAAGATTGTGAAAACACTGAAAATTGACAAAATAATGGCGGTTTTTTTTTTTTTAATTTTCAAACTCAATGTACTCGAAATTCCCAGCGTTTTTTTTCTGTTGATTTTTTTCCAAGTAAGTACGAATACAGACAATATATTCCATATGAGTTCACCTGGTGCCTGCGTCTTGGAAATGAGAAGGAATTTTTTTCCCTCCAAAAGAACAAAAATTCACGATTTCTGCAGAAACAAGAAGAGATGTGAAAAATATTCAATAATCAAAGTTATTCCTCTAATGTGAGAAAGTTCTCCTAAAAAGTTTATAAGCAATTTTTTCTATCTTGCGTCGTTATGGAAATGTTCGCTGAAATATATCAGGTAAACAACAAAAGTAAATATTGAATATTTTCTTCAAATGTTTACATTTTTAGTGGAACATTGTTTAAAAAAATTGGTTTCTCCTGTTGATTTAAACCCTTCTTGATTATTTATGTCAGTGGGAAATTGCATTTATTCGCATTTCAGCGAATATTTCAATAACGTCGCAAGATAGAAAAAATCACTAAAAAACTTTTTTGCAGAACTTTTTAAAGGAATAACTTTGATTATTAAATTTTTCTCACATCTCTTCTTGTTTTTGCAGAAATCGTGAATTTTTATTCTTTAGGAGAAAAAAAAATTATTTCTCCTTCCCAGGACGCGGGCACAAGGTAAACGCATATGGCAAATATTGTTTGTATTCGTACTAACTTGACAAAAAATCAACAGAAAAAAACGCTGCTGTTTTTGAGAAAAATGAGTTTGAAATTTTTCAAAAAAACCGCCGCCATTCTGTCCATTTCTAGAGTTTTCACAATTTTTCTCATGGCATCTGAAACAGAATAATAAGATCTATAGGAATCCGAAAAGAGATACCAAATATCTTCATTCGTTGAAATGAATTCGGCCTTCAGTAGAATGAAAAGCTTGAATTTTCAGGTTAGAGAGTTGGTTCAACAGCCTTAGTTGCTACATATTTTCATCACACATATATGTTTTCATATATTTCATCGATTTTTAATAGGTCTATGTTTCATGTTATCTTCTTCCTCATGTTCTTCTTGAAAATGGTAACCATATTATTCAATTTGATTTGAATATCGCGCGCTTTTCTGTAACTTCTGATTCCGGTTTAATCGTAGCAAATCAAAAGAGTGGGAAGACGTTTCTCAACTCTCCCTAGAGGATCTCTTACCTGTATTATACTCTGAATAGTGGATGACATCACAAATGCGAGCTTGATCTGTGTTAAAGAAGTAACGGGTTGGCGTGGGGCAGCGAGGGAAGGACGCTACTTACATGCTAAATGTCAGGAAAGAGAGTAAATGGGTTGGTAGCTACTCTGACTACAGGCGTTTTGTTCCGGACTCGCCCGTAATAAACTCGTCAGTGTGGCTGAACACGAGCGAATCCTGCTACAGACGCCTTAGGTGAGCCCGATGTGCGGTCACCCATCCGCTTGCCAGCCGAGTCGACCGCTGCTCGACTCGGGCGATTGGAGCACGTGGTGCTCCAAAGGACCTGATCCGGACGGCCGACCAAAAATAACCAAATAATGCTTCGTAACAACACAAAATAGAAGAGTACGGCCTATTCAACGCTGATCCAAGTAGGTTATCCGTCTGCCTGCAGGGACAGTCTGATATGGAGAGACAATTTAGCGTCCACTCGCAGGACACAATGAGGAAATACTAGTCCGCGCAAGGGCTTAGGACTCTTAGGAGCAACTGAATGCAGGAGAGACGCGAGCATCAGCCCTGGGTGGAAGTGGCCTCCCCACTCCCTCCAGCTGATACAGGGAGAACTCAAAACTAAAAGGGACCTGTGAAGGACACAAAATACCGCGAAACAAGAGCCATAAATTGAATCCGATCTCGACTCCGATGGAAGCCAGCAGCAGTAAAAAAAATCATAAACAATCTGTATTATAACTTGGATAGTGGATGGCGTCACAAACGCGGGCCGAGTTAAAGCCGTAAATTAGAGTATGTTCTTAAGTCAGCTGACTTTGTTAACATGCTGATTCGAGACATCTTGCATTATTATAGGCATCGGAAAGTGCCTGCGTTTTAACCTGAAAATACATGGCTACCTTTTATCCAGGGTTTTATCTCCATAATACTTGATTTAACGAAATTTAGTTGGACAGAATCTATAATTTACTACATAGTTGCGTGATATATAATACGCTACTGCATACTGAATGAAACTCATATTGGAAATAACGCACATAGACTCTCTGTAATCAAAATGTTGGGGTCATTGTCTGGCTGCTTATCAGAAAATTGGTTTCTTGTACAAAGGGAAACTGTTTCCGGAACCAGGGTATCAAATATTCCAGGTAGTTACCGCTTCCTTAATTCAGGAAAACATCTACTTTTAAAACGTTATAGCTAGCTGCTAATTTGATTCTGCGAACGGGGTCTAGGGGAATATAATTTCGAGAGAAGAGTTACCTCCACTCCGGCACCACTATGATCGGGCATCCGATTCCATGCCGCAATCACTTATGTCTCTGCATCTCCATCGAGTCATGCTTTCTGTTTATAGTTATAACTTGTTCACGATTCAATGATCTCATGATTTGTGTTTATTTCTCTAAGTGGTTTCTCGAACTTTGTATTGACCGTTATTGATTTAAGATTGGAAACTTTATTCATTAAAATATAAACATTCTCATTTTTGAGGCGTAGGCTTATTATGTATTGTCATCACTAATTTCGTGAAGAAGTCGTTGCCAAATTCGACGCTTGTGCTCACAACAGAAGACAAATACAGTGCGAGATATCAGGGAGTCAGAAGTACAGGCAGTCTGCCTTGCTTCCTCTGTCACTTTCTTCCTTACTTTCTCCATTGCTTCATTTCCTTCTTTCTTTCTTCCTTCCTTGCTTCTTTTCTTCCTTACTTTCTTTCTTGTTTCCTTCCTTTCTACCTTTCTTCCCACATTCTTTCCTTCCTTCATTCCTTTCTCTATTTCTCCCTTCCTATCTTCCTAACCTTTTTTTGCTCTTTCCTTTTCGTCTTCCTTCCTTCTTTTCTTCGTACGAGCTTTTTTTCCTTTCTTTCGTACTTCCTTTTATCATTCCATTCTCCCTCTTATGTTTCTTTCTTCCTTTCTTGCTCCTTTTTCCCCTCTTCCTTTCTCATTTCCTTCCTTTAACCCCTTTTCTCTTCTTGATCGCTTCCTCTCTTTCTCTTATTCTTTCTCTTATTCTTCATTTCTTCTTTCCTTCCTTCCTTCTTTCCCTGCCTTCTTTTGCCCTTTCTTCCTTCCCACCTTCCTTCCTCCCACCCTTTCTTCTTTTTGCTTTCCTTCCTTTATTGCTGTCTTTCCCTCTTCCTTTCATTTTTTCTTCTTTCTGTCTTTATTCCTTCCATTCTTCCTTTCTCCTTTCCTTTATATACTCCTTTCTCTCTTCTTGCATTCCTTTCTTGCTTCTTGTCTTTCTTCCATTCTTCCTTTCCTTTTTCATTCCTTTCTTTCTTCTCTTTTTTATTTTTTCCTTCCCGTCTTCCTTCCTTTTTCCCTCCTTCCTTTTCACCTTTCTGACTTCTCTTCTCCTTTTCTCTCTTCCTTCCTTGATTTCTTCCTTTCTATCCTCCTTCCTTTCATTTCTTCCTTTCTGTATTTTTTCTTTCCTTTCTCACTCCTTCTTTTCTTCCTCACTTCCTTTCTTTTTCCCATTCTTTTTCTTTATTCTTTTTTTCCTTCATATCTTTCTTCCTGCATTACTTTCTTGATTCTCTTCTTACATTCTTTCCTCCGTTCGTCATTCCTTCCTTTCTTTCTTCCTTTCTACTTTTCTTTCTACAGTCCTTCCTCCCTTCCTTCGTAATTTCGTTCCTCCTATCTCCCCCCTTTCTACCCATCTTCCTCTCCCACTTTCTCATGTTATCCCTTCCTTTTCTAATTTCTTCATTTCTATCCTTCTTCTTTTCATTCCTTTCTTTCTGTATGCTTTCCTTATCTCCCTTTCTGCCCTCTTTTTTCTATTTATTTTTTTCTTCCTCCCTCCTTCGATTCCTTCCTTTTTGTCTTTCTATATTCCTTCCTTTCTTGCTCCTTTCCTTTCTGCTTTTTTTATATTTTCCTTCCCTTCTCCCTTCCTTCGTTTCTTCCTCATTCTTTTCTCTTTCTCTCATTCTTTCTTCTTTTCTTCATTCATTCCTTTCTTCGTTCCCTTCTTTCTTCCTGTATTCCTTTCTTTTTTCCTTTCTCTCTTCCTTTCTTCGTTCCATCTTTTCTTTCTTCCTTTCTTCATTTCCACATATTTTTCCTTCCTTTCTTCCTCGTTTCCCTCCTTTCCTCCTCGGTTCCCTCCTTTCTTCTCCCATTTTCCTTTCTTTCTGTAATCCTCCCTTTTATTCTTTCTTTCTTTATTCCTTCTTTCCTTCCTTTCTTCCTTTTTTATTCCTTCCTTCCTCTCTGTTTTCGTCCCTACCTCCCTCCCTCCCTTCCTTTATGCCTTCCTTTCCTCCTCTCTTTTCTCCTCCTCTTCTTTTATTCCTTCCTTTTCTCTACATTCTTTTCTTCGTTCCTATTTTCCTCTCAGTATTATTTTCTCTTTCCCGTTCCTTTCTCCCTTCTCTCCTTTTCCTCGCTTTCTTCCTTCTTCCTTCCTCCTTTCATTTCTTTTTTTTCTTCATTCTTTCCTTTCATTCTTCCCTCCAACCTTTCTTTCCTAATTCCTTTCTTCGTTCCTTTATTGCTTCTTTTATTCCTTCCTTTCTTCCTATTTGCCTACCTTTCCCTCTCCCTTCCTTCCTTTCTTTCAACAGATTCTCGACGATGTGGTTTTTTTCCATTAAAAGAATGAAATATCCAACAAAGAGATGTATATAAAATTCAGTTTTGTTTTCCCATATTGTATTAAAAAACTGTGATTTCTTTCTTCATGTAAAAGTTACGGTAACAATTTAGTTCCTTCCAAAGAGTACCTTTTTCATCACTGGCTTTTTATTACCTCATGTTTAATCTTTCCTTTCGCAAATCTTATCTGAGAAACGTTTCTTTCTATCTTTTTCCCTTTCTTCCCTTTCTTTTTTCTTGCTCTCTTTTCCCCTCTTTTTTTTGTTCCTCCTTTCTTTAAATTTTAATTAATTTTTTTGTAACTCTTATCTCTTTTTTCTTTCTTTCTTCCTTTCTCTATTACTTTCTCCCTTTCTTGCCTCTTTTCTTTCTTTCTCGCTTCCTTCCTTCCTCCCTCGCTTCCTTCCTTCCTCCCTCGCTTCCTTTCTTTCTTCCATTCTTTCTTTCCTTCTTCATTCATCTCTTTCTTCTTCCTTCCATTTTTGTTTTCTTTAATTCTTCCTTCTATCACTTCCTTTCTTTCTGCATTCCTTCGTTCGGTCGTTCCTTGTTCTCTTTGTTTCTTCCTTCCTTTCTTCCTTTTCTCCTTCCCTGTTTCCTTTCCTTCCCTTCTTTCTTCCCCTCTTCATCCATCCCACCCTTTCTTTCTACCTTTCTTTACACTTAAATTATATTCATCCTCTCTTCTGTTCCTAGTTTTTCCCTTTTCCCCCTTTTACCTCTCCCATATATTTCTTCCTTTCTTCCATTCCCGTTTTCTGTAATCCTTCCTTCTTTCACTTCTTTCTTTCTTCCTTCCTTCCATTCTTCCATTCTCCTTCTCTTCATTCCTTCCCCCCTTTTTTGATTCTTCCCTTTCTTCCTAACTTCAGTGCAGTTGTTTTATGAAAAACAGTTTCAATTATCTTACAAAAATGGATTTCTAATAATATAGAAAAATCTTAAACCAAAACCGATTAACATACCGAACAAAATGACGAATTCTTGACGTATGGTTGTTTTTCGATTAAAAGAGTCAAATATTCAACAAAAAGACGTATACGGAATGCAATTTTCTTTCCACATCGTATAGAAAAATGTAACTTCTTTCTTCATGTAACGGTAACGATAACAATTAAGTTCCTTTCAGAAAGTACCTTTTTCATCACTGGATTCTTTTAGGCCTCATGTGTAATTTTTCCTTCCGAAAATCTGATTTAAGAAACGTGTGAATGTGATCTTCTATAGAACCGAACGAACACGCACTTTCCTTTCTTTCATGAAATCTATTCTTTACTGAATTAAAATCAACCTTTCAGGATAGCATCTGTTATTTCCGAGATAATTCTTCTTCCCCTATTCTTTTCTATACCTATACCATAGGTACGTTATCTTGAGGGGAGAAAGATAACGAGAAATCGAGAGAAACCACTAAATCGTTATACTCCTCTTATAAAAGACCTCTTCTCTCCATAATTGGGAAAATTCTTTTTATAGCTGGTATGTATCTTCATTTCTTTAAATCATGGGGTCATGATAGGGACATTCATGATCATCCATGGAGTCGTGACACGTGAACAGACACTTAGCCATAAGCCTGGAAATCTTTGATGAAATATTGTTGCACAATAATACTCAAGATGTATGTCATGGAAAACTGCCTGCCGACAAATGTGGTGAAAAACCCCATGAGTGTCACCTGAATTTTTGTGTTGAAACAGTAATATGCATAATCTGTGAGGTAGTATATCACAACAGTGAGAATGATAAGTTATGAAACAGGAAGTATGTTGGAAACTACCTGGTTTTGTGTCCTGAACATAAGCAACTAAATCTAACCTCCAAAATTTCGGGGGATAATCGAAGTAAGCAAACCAGATGTCTAGTTGCGTAGGTAAAAGCAGGAACAGCAGGGACAAACAAAGAAATGTTAGAGAAAGAGGAATCACTTCTTGAACTACTGACAATTGAAAAAAAAACATAGCAGCAAGTAAGATAAATTATGCTGAAGTTACCTCAAACATAAAACAAAAAAAAAGATGTCTACAATTATTATTGGAAACAATAACAGAGGAAACCGTAATAACACACATATAGATATAAGCATTACACAACTATTAACTAAAGACAAAAGTATTCGAACTAATGATGTGCTTATAAGAAATAATAATATAATTATAAATTGAGTTAAATCCGAAACTGTAACAGTTGCTGAACACTTACTAAAAACCACTACTGAATAAAAACTGTGGGATTATAACAGAACAATTAAATAATCCAAAGATGAAAATAGTTAACATATTTAACGCCACGAATAGTTTTTGACGTAATTAACGTCAAACCTTGACATAATTGTGGTGGATTTGGACATAGTGCAATCGAATGTAGGAAGAGTGTAGTATGTTTACTGGGGTGGTCCAAGAAAATGAATCAATTTTTTTTTGCTTCATTTGTCTGTCCGATAGAAACCCCCATAAGTGAAAAAATGGGTTCTTCGAGTTTTTCGGCGCTAATTATGATTTTTTTTTTGTTTTTCTTACGAAGATTGTTTCAAATACATGGAATACTACTTTATGCTGATGATAACATATTTATTCAGATTGTTTAAATGATTTTTTATTATTTTCAGCAACTTTCTCTTAACTTTCAACTTTCTCATTTCATGTCAAAATTGGGTAAAAAGTTTTAAACTTCAAAAAACAATAGCAATTTTCTATCATTCGGCAAAGAAAATATTGTAAGCAATAATAATCAATTTTTTAAATAATTCATTTTTTAACATGAATTAATTATCACTTTACTCCGATTGGAAAGTGATAAAAAGTTTGAAATTTCAGGAAAAAACCGCAACTATGTAGTATTAATCTAGAAGAAGATAGCTAATGTTAACACCCTAATGTTAACACTGCTCACTGAAACACAAAACAAATGATTGTATTATTACCAAAAACAAGTGTCCGAACTGTTCATATAGCAATGCGAAATTTAGAACAAATGATAATACTAATCAAGCTGCTTTCGATCATAATAAATGTAAAATCTTTGGTGAGAAAATAAAAAGATGCATAACCTCAATGAGTTATCCACTGCAACCTACATTACCAACAATCATCAGTCTAGATAGATATCGACAGCAGAGGCGAAATAACGGATTTACCTCACCCTTATCAACTGATCTAACAACAAATTCATCTCAGCCCCAAGACTCAACTAATAACGAAGGATTATAATGATGCAACACAACAACTTTATTGAAGACACACAGAACAAAGTTATCAAACATGACGGTGCAGTGGCGGATTTACACATTTGCCGCCAGTAGGCTATTCAAATTTTGCCGCCCCTACAGACCTTTACAATTTGATACCCTAGATCACTATCATATTAATTAAAACTTTTTTGTCAATGAAATTGTAACTTTGTAATTTGTGCACTACCCATTGCCGTAATCAATACATTTGTGGAAGAGGGGATCGTTGTGTCAGTTCCAACATTATTTTTACAACCCAACGATTTAGT
>WSXT02064510.1:0-12529 GCA_011762715.2 Neuroterus valhalla | reverse complement strand
CTTTAAGCCGTTAAGCTTCATGTTTAACAAAAGGAAAATTCCCTTTTTCCCGCCCTTCCAACCCCCCCCCCCCCCCTCCCAAATTTTTACTGAAAATTGTTTCATCTTGTTGTAAATTTGTATTTTTCTGCTAGAAAATAGATCTTCTTTGTATTTCGGGAAATAAATTCAACCTTCGTGGTTAGAATTAGAAATTTTTCTTTCATGCGTTTATTTTTCCAGTATTTGTTGAAATGTGTGTTTTCATTATTTGTTGCAAAAAGTGACAATTTTCAATACCTTATTCCGTCCTCTCAACTTCCCCCCGAATGTTATTCACTGAAAATTATTCCATTTTGTTGAAAATTGTTATTTTCTTAACAAAAATAGTATTTTAGTCTTCAAGTCAAAAGGAACAATTTCCTACGAACTGCTACGAAATTTTAAGCTAACAAATTTCATTCGCTACGAAATTCTTGAATTAGTATGACAAAATGAAGATCTTTCCACAAAACAGTTGAATTTTCAACCCGGAAATATGATTCTTCGATGAAGGGGTTGATTTCCAATCGAACAGTTTGATTCTCAAGAAATTAACAACTGAAATCATGAATTTTCATCCCAAACTCACTCGATTTCGATAGCATTAAATTCTTTCAAAAAATTCTAGTAAAAGAATGAATGTTCAACCAAAAATATTGAATTTCAACCATAAAAAATAACTTTTGCGCTAGAAAGACGAAATTTCAACTACAAATAGAATAGTTTTATTTTTAGTTGGAACAATTATTTCTCGTCGAAAATGAAGAATTTTTCAAAACGACACAACATAACTTTAAATGGTCTAAACTTCCGTGTTTTTTAAACCAATATTACTGTTTACTGAAAAATATTTAATTCTGTCAATCATTCCCGTAGATAATCTAAAATTTTCGAATTTGCAAATTTTCGAAAAGACCTTACTTTTTTCAAATACCTGATTTCGGACAAAAAATTCTTAGAATAACCTACAATTTTTCAAATTCATTAATTTATTTAGCATCGTTTCTAATTTTCAAATGTTTGAATTTGAAAATTTTCCATGAGACTCAACTGTTTCTTTTGGATTCTGTATATTTTTCAAAAGATTTCTTTCTTTCTGTGAAAAATATCCAATCCCGGAAAGAATTCTCTAGAATGACTCAAAATTTTCCCAATTTGTAATTTTTTTTTTAAGACCCAACTGCTCTTGTTCATCCAAAAAGAAAATGAACTTTTTACAAAGAAGGTCAACTTGAGACCAAGTGATTGAATTTTCCAAGAAAAATCTGGAATCTAGAGGGGAAGGGTTGCTTTTTCAACCAAAATTTTTTTGATTCAAGAATAAAACAAATTAATTCTGTTACATGAGACGAAAAAATGTGCAACAAAATAAAATTAAGTTTCAACCAAGAAGATGGTAGAATTAGCCAACGGCCCTGTCACGCCTAAGAAACCAGTTCCCGTCCGATCACTGAAGTTAAGCAGCGTTTGGCGCGGTTAGTACCTAGATGGGTAACCGTTCGAAAATACCGCGTGTTGTTCGTATGTTGGCGGGAGACAAGTGTTCTCCCGTGCATCTAACTCAACCAATTATAACTCTCTACGAGTTGCGCTTACCCCGCAAGGGATAATGGCTTCATGGTACAAAAAAAAACGACAAAAAAACATAAATTCAAAAGGATCACTTTCTATAATGAAAAGCCAATCAGGATTGAACAACAAAGATTGCGAGATTTCTTAGCAGTATCTTTACGCTACTAATTGAATAGGATTATAAATTTATTGTAGTAAATAATGTTTTTCTGATGATAAAATAACAAATTCCAATTTGTTACAGATGCATGCTAAAGAGTAATAAAAACAACTTCGGTAGAAAATAATGAAATAATAAAAACTTCATCACATTCATATATTATATTATTTTTTTTAAATCTGCCCGCTGCGCGGGCACATCCTCATCGCGCACTCCGCGCTCGGTTATAAATTTACCTCGCGCTACGTGCTGGGTCTTTGTACCTCCCTACAGTTGTATATAGAACTTGTGAAACTCGAAAGCGAAATGTCGACTACTTTAATTTGATGAGTATGAATTCTCTTTTGGTAAAGCTTCTCTGGCTTAACAAATACATTCTCATCACGTGTCTCGTGCTGCGCACTCGATCAAAGTTTGTCCAAAGCAGTAGAGAAGTTTTGTTGCCTAATTTTTCTCAGATGCTGTGTAGTTTTTCTTGAAATTCGATTTTTTTATTTTATTTTTTACGATTGAAACCAAAACTACGCGTCCAATGGGAGAAATTATAACAGATTATGAATAAAAAAAACTCCTCAGTTTGATGAAATAATGTTTATCCTTTTATATAATTCAGAAAAATATTGTTTAATTATTATAAGCTTCAATCTATAAAATAGATTCTGAAATATTCTGAGTAATAATGGTAACAACTTGTTCAATTTTTACTGGAATTTCAGTATTTGAAAATATTACAAAGAATCAGAGCATCGATTGTTAAAAAACGATACAAGTCAAGTACACGTCACTTCTGTATTGTTTTACAGAAAAATTTAGAATTTCTGTATTTTTGCCTGGAAGATACCGTTGCAGTATTTCTATCCATTTTGAGGAGTTTTTACGAATGTTTCTGTCTGTCTGTCTGTATGTATGTTTGTGAGCACGATAACTTACGAAAAAATTAATCTATTTTATTGGCCTTTGGTACACTTTTTCAGTGTAAAAAATTGAAGGTCAAGTTCGTTAGCCAGCTCTTTTGGATGGAAACTCAAAAAGTTGGGGCATTTTGAAAAATTTTTGGACTATTTTTTTCAAGACTTGAAAATTTTAAGTACGGTTTTCTGTAGTAAGTAAAAAGTGAAACACTTTATCCTTATCATTTTTTTCGATGAAATCAAAATTGTCAAAGTTGTGGTATTTTCAAAGTTCAAAGATACATAAGAAAATAAGAATTTTTAACCAAATAACGCAAGATTGAAAAGAAAGTCAGAGAGAAAAAATGTTTCTTTTTGGGAGCCTTACAAGATCGTGAATACAACTTTTTGAATTTTCTCAAGAAATCAAAAATTCCCACTTTGATCGCACAAAAAATAATGAAAACTAATCTGTGAACACGATAACTTTCGAAAGAATGATCATATTCGATCGTGCTTTAGCGAACATTTTGAGGGACCAAAAAGACAAGTCAAGTTCGTTAACCAAATATTCTGAATCGAAAATGGAAGGGGGGGGGGACGTTTTGAAAATTTTTTGGACTTTTTATCCCAAGATTTAAAAATGGTAAGTACGGTTTCTCGCAGCAGGTAAAAAGTGAAACAATTTATCCTTGTGATTTTTTTTTGATAAGAACAAAATTTTCGGAGTTGCGGCATTCTTGACATACAAAAATATAAACGAAAATGAGAATTTTCAGTCAAACAATGCAAGATATGGAAAGTTTGAAAAAAAAAGATGTTTTTCTTTGGGGAGCCTTCCAGGCTGATCTTTCAAACTTTTCGATTTTTCTCAAAAAATCGAAAATTCTATTATGGTCATACTAAAAAAAATAAAAAATAGAAAGGATCATTTTTTGTCAAACTATGCAATGTGCGGGAAAATACAAACTGAACTTGTAATAATAAATATAAACTAAACTTGTGCACCGAAAAAAAAATCTACAAATTTGGTAAAATTAAGTTTTTGATAGGGCAAGTAGTTTTTTCTTCATTTATGAAAATCCACTTACGAAATGAAAAAAACGAAGTTTTGGACAATTGACACAAGCTCAGGAAAAATTGAATCGACACAAGTTCTCTACCAGGAAAATATCTTCAAATGTGTTATCAACTTCTTTAACAGGATATGTAGCAACATAACTTCTCTACCGTTTGGGTCAAACTTTGATCGAGTGCGCAGCACGAGACACGCGATGAGAATGTATTTGTTAAAGCCGCAGAAGCTTTAACAAAAGAAAATTTACACTCATCGAATTAGAGTAGTGGACATTTCGCTTTTGAGTTCCACATGTGATTTTTCAGTTATTTTAAGCAACTTTTTATGGTTAAACCACAACCACAAGTCGTATCAAAAATAGGTTTTAGGACAAATTGTTCATCTGTTGAAGAGCTACGATTCATTTGCTTCACGTTTTCACGTATGTTACGTCGTTTTGCATCAAATAGGTTATTTTAATTTCTCCATTAAAATTTCCTATTGGCAAAAGCAGATCAGATGCATTAAAGATGTAAAATTGTGAACGATTCTAATACTTTCTCTATCATGAATAATGAGAATGTCATGAAATTTTTGATTTTTTTTTTACATTCTCATCATTTATGATTGAGAAAGTATTAGAATCGTCTGAAATTTCACATCTTGAATTTTCGACAGATCTCCACGTTTCGAGACTCCCTGAAGCCGAAAATCAAGTTTTGACGATGGTGTCTGTCTGTTGGTCTGTATGTCCGTATGTCCGTCCGTAAACACGACAACTCAAGAAAAAATGGACGGATCAAATCGGCCTTTGACACACTTGTTGATTGGTCCAAAAGAAAGGATGAATTCGTTAGCCAGATATTTTGGGTGAAAAATGAAAGAGAGGGAGCATTTTGAAAAAAATGTTGAACTTTTTTTCCAAGATTTGAAAATCGTCAGTATGGTTTCTTATTGTGCATAAAAATTGGAACATTTTATCCAAATGATTTTTTTTGATAAAAACAAAATTGTCAGAGTTGTGGCATTTTCAAAATTCAAAAATATAAAAGAAAATAAGAATTTTTAGCCAAATAACGCAAGATATGAAAAACAAAAATTGAAGCAAAGATATGTTTCCTTTTTGGGAGCCCTCCAGGATGATCTCTATAACTTTTCGAGTTTTCTCGAAAAATCGAAAATTCACAATATTGGTCGCACAAAAAAAAATGAAAAATAGAAAGATCCATTTTGTGGTCATACTATGAAAGGTACAGAAAAATATAAGTCAACTAGAATTGTGCACCAAAAAAAGATCTACAAATATGGTGAAATTAATTTTTTGATGAAATAAGTAGTTTTTGCTTCATTTGTAAGAAAGCATATAAAAAATGAAAAAAATTTACTTTTGGACAATTGACACAAGCTTGGGAAAAATCTAATAGACGCAAGTTCTTCACCAAGAAAATATCTTTAAATGTGTTATTAACTTCTTTAACAGGATATGTAATTTTCATTTTAATGAGGAAAAGTAAGTATAAAAATGAAATAATAATATTTTTGAAAAAATGACTGAGGCAACACAGAAGATTGATAGTCAAAAGTTATTCATCCGATCATATCTTTAAATTTGTTATAATTTTTCCCATTGGGCGCATAGTTTTTGCTTCAATCGTGGAAAATAAAATTTAAATTTTAAAATTGAATTTCTAGAAAAACTACAGAACTTGTGAAAAAAATTAGGCAACAAAACTTCCCTACCATTTTGGATAAACTTTGATCGAGTTGTACGAGACACGAGATGAGAATATATTCGTTAAAACCGGAGAAGCTTTAACTAAAGAGAATTCACACTCATCAAATAAAAGTAGTCGACATTCCGCTTTTAAGTTTTACAAGCTTTATATACAACTATAGGGAGGAAAAAGGCCGAGCGCGGAGCGCGAGGTGAGATTATTTTCGAGCGCGAAGCGCGAGATCCGAAAAAAGCGTGCCCTAGGCGCGATCAAGCCTGCGAGCGAAGCGAGCCGCGCGCGATGAAAATGTGCCTGCGCTGCGGGCAGATTTTTTAATATATGAAAAGGTTTCCTCGTATTTTATTAGTTCCGTTGCTTGAATTTTTTAATTTGTAAAATCATTTCTGATACGGAAAAAAATAACGACTCCCAGTTAGTCGAGTTTGTCAAAAGAGGACCAAAAATTTGATATGTTGACTGTATACCTTCAAAATCGGTTACATTCAACCATAGCAATGGAAAACCGAAAACTAAATTTATGACTCCTCCTTAAAATGAACAAAGAAATAAACTTTCGCATTCGAAAATTCATCGAGCCATACTTGACTTTTTTTGTGCATGAGAAAAACCAAAACGGCATCTATCTGTAAAAAATGCCGAAATAATTGGTAATTGAATTGGATCTCTAGGGATCTCATTGAATTTCCTCTGACAGTCCCCAACAATTTCGCTTAACGGAATCGGCATGGCCCATAACAATTTACCTGGTCCCAGATCTTTCCAATAAAATTAAAATTTTATCAGGGCCCTAACAATACCCCATCAAGATTCTCACACGGGACTGAGCAGAACAGAACATAATTCATATCAATTTACACGCTTTAATTTCTATGAATCATATATTTATCATCAATAGTTCAAATCTTTGAAATGTTATTAAACAAAAGTATTAAGATATGGAATAAAAAAAAATATAGTCTCCAATTTAGTACTTTGATATTTATAATAATATGTAAAGAGTTAACGGAGATCTTAAAAGTTCACTAAGGAACACACGATTATAAGCAATGTTACGGTACTTGAAGTAAGGATTAATCGACCTTGTTTCGAGGATAATAATTACGCCAATTTGCAGTAGCATTTGAAGTCTAAGCATGAGGTGCGCAATTATGCCGTGAAGGAAAAGAACGTGTCTGGTTTCAACCCCTTTTCCACACGCTGCATTACGAAACGACGTAATTTACATGACCTGAACTGTTATTAGTTTATGATATAGCTAAGCTATTAATCTCACATCTATTGGTTCTTACATGAGGAGACCTTTTATTCATGGAGATAAACAATAATCGATACCTATCTCTTTACTGAATTACCAGTCAATTTGCTTTAAGCAATAACTTAAAAGTTCAAGATATATCTCAAATTGAATGCTAATTTCCAACAAAGGTTCACTTACAATACATCAGTTTATGACGTCAGGTACAATAAGTATATGGAAACAAATAAACGAACGACATTAAATCAGAAAACTAATAGCAATATTGAAATGAAGGATATTCGAATCTTTAATATTCCAAAGCAGGACCATGAAAATCGGTTTTTGGGTCGCTGATAACGATCCTGGTGTCCATGTGACCTCATCACGTTTGGATTAAGGTCAAATAAAGCTCGAACCCCTCGATTCGCAAAAAATTATTTTTTGACACTAAATTATGGAAGTGTGAGCAATTTCACGTCCAAACACACTTTGACCTTTTCATTGAAATGACCTCTAAAAGTCATTTGAGGTCATCTGAAAATAAAATTCCCTTAAAAATCATCCAGCCAGTATATAGACTAAGTAAATGGCTTTTAGAGCTCACTTTGAGCAACAAGTTATCTTCAATCGTAGGTAATAAAAGTTCCATAATTCAGATAACGAAGTTTGACCTTCCTTCAACCTTGACCCAGACGGGCTGGGGTCACATGGACACCAGGATCGTTATCAGCGACTCAAAAAACACAAGGATATGTAGTTTGGAGACCCAGTCCTAGCTAATATACCAACTGGATGATTCAAAAGAGAATTTGACTTTCAGATGACCTCCAAATGACTTGCAGAGGTCATTTCGGTCATTTTGATAAAGAGGTCAAAGTGTGTCTCGACGTAGAATTCTACGTTCTTTTAGAGTCCGGGGTAAAAAAAACTTTTTTTTACGAATTGAGGGTTTGACCTTTATTTGACCTTGATCCAGACGTGATGGGGTCACATTGACATCAGGATCGTGATCAGCGACCCAAAAACAGTATGATGCATAGTTTGGGGATGCAGTCTTACCGAACGCCCAGCAGAATGATTCAAAAGAGAATTTGACTTTCAGATGATCTCCAAATGACTTCCAGAGGTCATTTTGATAAAGAGGTCAATGTTGGTCTGGACGTAGAATTTTCCGTTCTTTCAGAATCTGGGGTCGAACAAAATATTTTTCACAATTTAAGGGGTTTGACATTCATTTGACCTTGACTCAGACGTGGTGGGGTCACATGGACATCAAGATCGTGTGCAGTGGCCCAAAAAACATACAGAACAAGCAAGCTTACAAAACGTCCACTTCATTTTCCTTTCTTGGACCTGTGTAATCAACTGAAATTTTGACGAAGATCGCATTATAATATTTATCCTTCTGTTTCCTCACGTAATAAATAAACGCTTCCTAATAATCTACAATTGGTAACATATGCAATACCTTTCTTTATGAATCTCGAACTTTTCTGAATAAAGATTTTTCCAAAAATTTATTATTCAAAGGTCAATTTCGAAATGTTGATGCTAGACAGGCATCAATGTGAACTTACTCAATTTCATATTAAAAGACTTTAAATGCCTATTATCCTATTTTAAAACTTGAAACTTAAAATTCTTTGTTTTCAAATATTTGGTGAATGATGCATTATTCCAATTTTGAGGAACATTTTCAAACATTTCTAACAATTCCAATTGAAAATTTTCCATTCGTAAATGTTCCATTTCATACACCTACAATTGTTATTTATTATTTGTTTTATGTATTTATATATTTTTATTATTATATTTATTATTATATGAATTTATTTATTATTAATTTTATGCTTAAGCTTTTATTCAGGAATGATATATTATAAATCCTTTATTGCAATTTTCTTATTATCTCAATATCAATATGAAATTATTCAATTGTGAACATTTTTCATACGAGAATTATCCTTATTCCAATTCTTCAAATTTGAAATGGTATTTTTTTTGAATATCCATCTGAAATCGCTAAATGTTGAATGTTCCTAATTTGAAATTATTTAATACTTTGAGATTCATTGGCTTATCCAGAGTTCTCAGATTTTGACACTTTTTTAGAACAATTCCTGTAATTTTTAATTGAAAGTATTTCAAATTTTTTGTCATATTCCCGAACTTTGTATGCTTCGAGCTGGAAATCGTTTTTTTTCGAAAACTTTATAAATTCGAAATAATTTGAACTTACACTATGTGGAAAATTCTCATATCGGCAATTGTAATCAACATTTGTAATACATTGTAATCAACAATTTACTGTTGTTCAGGGCCAGGTTTTTGAGAAAACTCAAAAAGTTTTTGAATTTAATATATCCCGGAAATGATAGGTTTTCGGGAAAATTTTTAAGAACAAAAAATGTTGAGGGCAATCTTTCTACAACTTTGCTCATTTGGTCGACATGGTGCGATAGGGCAATCAATAGATGGCGCTGAAGTACCAAAAAAAGCGTATTTTCCATGTTGCACGCAACTAACTCCGCCCTCGTCGGAAACAATGAGAAATCTACGGTGACAGGTTTGTCACGCTATAACTCGTGAACGGTAAGTCAGACAAGAAAAGTTTTTATTTAAATTTTGTAGGTTTTTTTTAACAATGAACTTTTTCATTAAGAATTTCGCGATAAAAATTTTTTTTCTGTGCCAAAAAGCGAGAAAACGATTTTTTGGTTACTTAAGCACTATCTATTTATTGCACTTTCCATCGCAGCATATCGACCCGAAAAAAGAAGTTGTAGAACACATCGCCTTCATTTTTTATCTGAAAAAATTTTCCCAAAAACCTACCGCTTCTGAGATGTATCGAATGCAAACCCTTTTTGGGTTTTCTCAAAAACCCACTCCTGAACGATCCCGCATTTTTCAGTTTAAGCTTTTTGAATAGGATCCTAGCGATGTGCGCGAAAAAATTTTTTATGGTATTTATTTCCACAAAATTTGACAGATTGACTTTACTATATCAGAAGTTTGGGAACAATTTGGAGAATTGTTCAATGCCAACTGAAACTGAAGCTCTGTTGATTCATCAAATATATGAAAGTGTTTTAACTTGAACCATTTTGCATTCAAAGTTTTTATAATGATACTACAATTACGTTAATTGTAAGCTTATATTCTCCAAAATACAATCATTATTTCTAATCTGGCATTTTGGTATCAGATTAAAAATATGAAATCGAGACACTAGAACACTTTCCAATTTAAAGTATTTGAAGTTCTATAATTTGGAATTTTCAAAATTCTCAACTAAACAGATTAGAATGCCTATTAATTTACGATAATTAAGATTGAATGGTTTCAGATTAAATATTCGAAAATTTCAAACTCTAAGTACTTCCAGTTTAATAGTTTCAAGATTTTAAACTAAATAAGTTCAGAACAAAAAAGTTCAAATATGAATGATTTTAAAGTATATACCTCCGATTTCAAAATTAAAAGGGTTCGAAATGGAACATTTCTAGAGAATTCATAGTTTCAAATTATAGGAATTGCAATTATGTACTTTCTGATTTGAATCATTCAAAATCGAATGATTTCAAATAACAAATGTCAAATTCTTTGAATTCAATTCGCAATTCGAACAATTGTTCTGTGAACGTGTCAAGATCTGAAAATTTTTTATTAACCAAAGAATTCTAAAGTTTTTATTAATCCTGAATCAAAAACTTTCAACATTCAGTATTTTCAGATGAATATTTAAAACACAGTACAGTTTTAAATTGGAAGAATTCGAATTATTACAGTTCTCGGATGAAAAATGTTCACAAATGAATAATTAATGCAGATCAATATTCGTTAAAATAGGACAATTAGAATAAAGGATTTTTAATAAATCATTCCTGACCAAAAGCTTTTGAATAAAATAATTTTACATTGAATAGGACAAAAAGTATTTAAAGTTTTTCAATTTGGAATGGGGAATATTTTAATATTGACTACAGGATTATAAAATTCGGAATTATCTAAAATTTAAAACGTTGGTAAATCTAAAATGCCATATTTATTATTTTATATTAAATTTAAATTGACACAAAATTTACGATTTCAAGATTGTGAAACAAAAGCCTGGATAATTCATTTTGCTGGGGGTAATTTTTGTCGGAAGTCAAAAGATTTGCAATTTATTCTGAGGCAAATATGTTTCAGTTAAAACTTCTAAAATGGTGAAGATATAAATTAAATTAGAAAATCTTTACGAAGATAATTACTGAATTCTTTATAGTAGCTTTCTGATTCCCGTAATCCGTTTCCAAAAAAATCTCTGAAGCGATAAAAAATTGTAGCTCTTTAAACGAAACCATTCAAAAACTAATAAATAGGAATCAAATGTTTCCAAATCTTATAATATTCTAAAATAAACATTTCGAACCTAATATACCCCAAGAAATACTTTTTTGTTGAAGTAATCAAAGTGTAAAATTGAAAATTTTTATTATAGTAAGCTTGCTTCATATGAGTTTTCATTTATTAATATCGCTTATAAAAGTTGCCTTCCCAATCTCAAAAACTCCCGAATATGTATCCTCGTATTTTACGAGGAGTCACAGCGATGTTTTCGCTCGGTCAAAAGAATTTTTTTTAGTACATACATAAAATCTGAAATGCCTAAAGCATCTTGCTCGAGATCGGTAACCTCTCAGCAGTGGGCATGATTGATGAGGAGTGCATTAATACTCCTGCTCTAAAATGCACTTGCTAATTCAACCTCCAACCGGGCAAGAACCTGCAGGCAAATAATAAGTTTTTTAAATGCCAACTAATCATTTGATTACAAGCAGCAATACATCAGTATTCATTAATATAAAAAACAGAGAAAATTACAAAAAAAGTCTAATATATTCTGCATGAGGATGGTCCAAAAAATTAATTTTCAAATTTTTATGCGGAACACCCGGAAATTCATTCGAATAGGGTGAGTGACCCAGTAAATGAACACTTAAGGAAATCACAGAACTAGTCTATTCCACGTTATTATAATTGATTATTCTAACAAAACTTTTGAAAATAGATTCTTAGGGGTCCCAATTTCATAATCCGATAAGCAACCTTTGTTTTTATCAAGAAGCGTTAAGAAAAATAATTAAATTGTGCAAAATTAACGAAAGCACCAGTGAATGAACACTGCAATCACTACAAATTGGAATTGGGGTTAAGGTATAAAATTACATAGGTACATTACAAAATGAGCAATTAAACAATGTAAAATATTAGAAATCGTTGCGAAATTAATTAAATATATTATTTCAATGAAAACCGCAAGACATTAAGATATAAAGAAAGGAGGGAAAAAAAAGTTGAACACAGAACTAGGTTAACTTTCCCTAATTTTTTATTGCAAAATTTATTTTTCAAACATTTCTATCAGTTCTTTCAACCTTAAAAAAATACAACTTTTCGTTCAAAAATAGATAACCCTTCTCTAGTTTGTAGGACACTAAACATTTGTAATACAAAACCTTACTATGTTGCTGTATATTAAATTAGCAAATACAATTATAAATCAAAGTGTTGTAAAAATGGAATTTAACTCTTTTTCATAACTTTTCTGGCTCTAAGCTTTTTGTTTACTATTTTCAGAAATTTCTGGGGACGAGGTAGTTATATTAAAAATATCTGCAAAAAAAAATATAGTCATAAATTTATTCTTAACTAGTATTTTGGAGTAAATATTACAATCAAATAGTAAGTTTAATTACTAAAATGCAAAAACAGTATTAAATTTCTAACCTCAAAATTGCTTTACCCCTAATTTAGTTCGTGCGTACTTTTTTTATGTTTTAACCACAAAAATATAAATTTAAACTATAA
>WSXT02064499.1:0-10888 GCA_011762715.2 Neuroterus valhalla | reverse complement strand
TCCAACAACAAAAAAAAAAAAAAAAAAAAAAAAAAAAAAAAAAAAAAAAAAAAATAATTTTTAACAGAATAGTTCAATTCTCGACCTAAAAAGTTTGCTTTGACAAAATAGTTCATTTTTAAGCAAGGAGTTCCATTTTCTATCAAAGGGAAACGTTTTCAACAAAACAGTTTAATTTTTCGCCAAAAAATATGACTTCAAAAAATAAGTTGAGATTCAAACCAAGAAGTATCATTTTCCATCAAATGGACGAACTTTCAAAAAAGCAGGCACAAAAGAGATTTTCAACCAAATAATTGCTTAAAAACCAAAAAAATTAATTTCCTACCAAGAAAAATGAATTTCCAACGGAACAGTTGAATCTCCAACCAGAAAAAATGACATTAACAGAAAGTTGAATTTTCTTTGGAATAGTTCAACTTTTGAAAATTGACCTTTTTCAACCACATAGTTTGATTTACAACAAAGGAATTTCATTTTCTATCAAGAGGACGAACTTTCGCCAAGGCAGTCAAATAGTAAATGAGAAAGATCACGACAAAAAAAATAGTTGAATTTGTACAAAAATGATCAATTTTTTCACAAAAGTGATTAATTTTTCATTCAAATAGTTGAGTTTTAACCGGGAGGATCAACTTCCAAACAAGAAAACGAATTTTCAACGGAACAGTTGAAGTTTCGACCAAAAAAGGATATTTTGACGAAAAATTTGGAATTTCAACCAAGGAGTTTCATTTTCCATAAAAAAGATGAAATTTCAACGAAACAGTTGAATTTTCAACCAGAAACAATGACATAACCAAAAAGTTGAATTTTCTTTGGAATAATTGAACTTTTGAAAAATGGACATTTTTCAAACTAATTATTTGATTTCCAACCAAGAAGTTCCATTTTCTATCAGAAGGACGAATTCATAACAAAGCAGTTGAATTTTTAATCAAAAAAATATGACTCTAATAGAATAGTTAAGACATAAACCAAAAAGTTTCATTTTTCATCTGAAGGACAAACTTTAGCAAAAACAGTCAAATTGTCGAACGAGAAAGATCACGACAAAAAAATAGTTGAATTTACACAAAAATGATCAATTTAAAAAAAAAAGAAATGTATTTTCAACCAAATAGTTTCGTTTCAACTGTAAGAATTAATTTCCTAGCAAGGAAAACGAATTTTCAACGGTACAGTGGACTTCTTGACCGGAAAAGCTGACTTAGACGAAACAACTGAAATTTCAACCAAGAAGTTTCATTTTCGTTAAAAAATAAGGACTTTCAACAAAACAGTTGAATTTTCAACCAGAGAAAATGATATTACTAAAAAGTTGAATTTTCTCTGTAATAATTGAACTTTTGGACATTTTTCAACCAAACAGTTCTATTTCAAACCAAGGAGTTGAATTTCCTATCGAAGAGATGAATTTTTAACATAACAGTTGAATTTTCGATAAAAAAAGAAAACTTCAACAAAATTACTAAATTCCCAACCGAGAAGTATTGTTTTCCATAAAAAGGACGAACATCAGCTAAAATACTTGAATATCCGCTATACATAATTAAACTTTTGAAAATAGACATTTTTTGAACAAATATTATAATTTTCAACCCAAGAGTTTCATATTTTTTTCAGAGGACAAATTTCCGAAAACCAGTTGAGTTCTCGAACGAAAAAAGACATCGCCAAAATATTTGAATGTTCACAATAATTATTGAACTTTCAAGAAATTACATGTTTTTTCGATGGAATATTTAAATTTTCAAAGAAGCGAATTAATTTTCCACCAAATATACGATTTTTCAACAAAGCAGCGAAATTTTCAACAGAACAGTGGCATTTTTGTTTAAAAAGATGGATTTTACGAAATAGTTCAATTTTTACTGGTTGGATTTCCAACAAAAAAATGAATTTTTAACGAAGAGAGAAACGATTTTCTAACAGAAAATGCAAATTTTCACAATAATTCATCAACTTTCAACCAAAGAATATCATATAAAATATCATATTCATCCTGAAATAAATTAGCCTTCAAGAAAGAAGGCGAACTTTCAACCATATATATGGTCTATTGTCGAGCAAAAAAAAAATTATTCTCTACCAAAACAGTTTAATTTTCTACAACAAGAGAATATTTTCCTTACAAAAAGATTAATGTTCTACAATCAAGTCGAAATTAAGAGAAATAAATAAATTTTTGATCGAATACAATGATACATGGTTTAATTTTTGATAAATAACAAATTTTTTGATAAAAAAGCTTGGTGTTAACCAGGGAGTTCAATTTTCATTTAAATAGTGTAATTGATAACTTTGATTCGAATAAAATTATATTGAATTGATAAAATTAGGAATTTCCTACAAAATAGTGGAACCCTTAGTAAAAAAAGATCGATTTGCAACCAAATAGATAAAATTGTTTCAAGAGGGAACCAATTTCTAACCTCAAAAAAAGTCTGAAGCAAAATGATTAATGTCCAGAAATAAAAATTAAAACGAAAAAGTATGCCAAGATCAATCATTTTCTACCGAGAAGACGAATTTCAATAGAATACATGAGTATTCGAATTTTTTTCTTCGAATTTTTATATGAAGAATTTGAAACATCTGAAACAGTAATAATTGGTTCAAAATCTAACAATGTCTTATTGAAAATAGCAATTATTTTCGATAAAAAACACTGATATGACATGAATGTAAATTAAAGCCATCCGTTTTTGAACAACAAACGCTGCCTCTTGCTTTCGCTCGACATTTTTGGTAGGCATGAGCGAAACACACGCGACACTCACTGTGATGATATCGACCACCAAGCTACTGTGCAGTTTCGTGGTTCATCAGTGCTCCGAATGATGTGCTCGCAACCCCCTTTTTCGCCCCCTTGGACCAATCGCATTTTTTATTCTTCGCTGGACTGAAAAATCCTTTTTGGTATAATATTCAACACATTTGTTGAAAATTCTACAAAATTCCTAACTTTTACTTAGAAAATAAATAAGTTGGGTAACATTTTTTTTTCTTTTGGACTGAAAAATCTTACTGCCGTGAAAATTTATCTCTTCTTTTTATTCTTCTTCCCGTATTGTTGCAAATCCATCTCTCTCTTTAGGAATATGGTTGATACATTATGTTTTTGTTGAAGATTAACCTTTTTTTTCAAATTCGCTTCTTGATAGAATAAAAACGTTTTTAATTTTAACTCAAAATCTTCTTTTGGTTGGAATTGAAACTATAACTGCATTGTTGGATATGTTTCTAGGAAATCATTTTGATAGGTTGAAAATTTCACTCATTCGTATAAAACGTTAAACTATTTTGTTGAAAATTGTCTCATTCGAAGATTTATAATTTTAGTTTGGGATTCCTCTGTTTCGTTCAAAATCTAACTCTTTTGTGAAAAATTACAAAATTTTGTTGTGAAGTCGTAATTTTGTATGGAAAATTAAACTACTTTCTTGAAGATTCATCTTATTGCTCTTTGTTTGAAAATTTAACTGTTTTGTTGAATTCGAAAAATTCAAGACGTGTTTTTTTATAGAAGAATTTATTTCGGATTCAAGTATTTTCTTTGAAATCAAGCTTTTTGGTAGGATACAGTTGTTTTTGAATTTGAAAACAACATTTTTTTCTGAAAATGTAGTATTGTTGGATTTTTTATTGAGAATTCATCTTGTTTGGTTAAAAATTCCTCTTACTTGTGTAGAGTGAAATTTCTTTGTTAAAAATCGATCTCTTTTCTTGAAGCGTCATGATTTCAATTCAAATTTTCACTCTTTGGTTGAAAATTCAACTTTCTTGGAAAAAATTCAACAATTTTGTTCTGACCTGAAATTCTTACCACTGTTAGGTTGAAAATTAACCTATTTTGTTAAAAACTGTTTTGAACTATTCTCATTGTCAAAGGACCGATTATTGATGCAAATGTTAACATAACCTTGAATTGTTACAAAATTTGTAATCCTTTTCAAATATACAATGAATTCAAATCCTTTTTGAAACGAAACATTATGAATTTCTTGTTGATCTTCTTCGGAATCAAATTCTTCAAATTGAGAATACCAATGTCAACATCTTATGAATTTTTGATCTGGAATCCGAATTCGTGTTTGGTATTCCGAGGTTGGTTACCGTTAGCTTTTTAACCTCAAAAAACTCAGGTTCTTTGTCATTTTTCGCATTGGCAAATATGTACAAAGAGAACGCGGGTTTCTTTCATTTCGACCCCAGATTTGGATTCAGCGTCGAAAAATACATGATAAATGGTCTCTTTTAGTCCGCTGGGCCGAATACTTCGTGGTGGGGGAAAAACTGTACAGAAAATAAAAGCGTAAAATCTCTCCAAAAAAATTTATTATTTCCGTCGATCAGGGTAGTCAATCTCTATGGATTTTAGAGCGCTGAATTCATATGCGTGGGTGGAATTTCGGAATTAGTATCCGTTTTCTTTCTAACCTCAAAAAACGTTTCTTCCCTTTTTCGTATTGCATAATATGCAGGAAAAAACGCGTGCTTTTTTCATTATTTCGAACGGAGATTTCGATTCAGCGGCGTTAAAAAAAATAATAATTGTCTTCTTTATTCCACTGAGCCCAATATTTTGTTGTGGGGGAGCAATTAGCCTTTGTTTTCTCCTAGCGGGATTTTAGGCTATTCTTCTCTGTACAGTCTCTCCCCCACCACAAAGATTGGATTCAGCGGACTAGAAGTGACAATTCTCATGCATTTTTGTCGCTGAATCTCAATCTGTGGCCAGTATATTAATAAAAGCACGCGTTATTCCTACATATTTTTAATGCAAAAAATGCCGAAAAATCGAAGTTTTTTGAGGTTAGGTAGCAAACGGTAATCTCCTCTGAAATCTTTGAATAAAATTTTTTATTTTCAACGATTAACACTCACATGATCCAAAATTAATGAAGCTGTAACAATTATTATTTCAAACAAGAATGATTGGTTTCAAATCTAATGATTATTGTTCAAACTGACTAGTTAGAATCTATGTTTCTCTTATATCTAATGATTTTTTTTCATTGAATATGTTAATATCCGGTGAAAAGAAGTTTCAACAAAAAGAACCTAAAATTGTTGAAAATTGAGAATTTTGATGATGATTTGTTCAAAAATGCTAATTTTCTGTGAATGAAAGTATTGCTACCAACATGGATTCTGGCCAAGGAGCCAGACCATGATCGTCTAATAGGACATGACGTAGTTCAAAACAATAATTTGAAATTAATAAAAAGATTTCCGGAAGGCACTTACGGCCCGTTCGCACTAACACCCTGATTTGCTAATTATTAAATAAATATGCTTCTTCGTTAGAATGTTGGCATCGATTTTCGCGTTACTTTTGTGAAAGTTTTTTTTTCTTGTAAAATAACATTTCTCCGAAAGGTCGTTGCACCAGTGACAAAAGCGGGCAATCGGTGCAATAGTTAGTGATATCTTTTCAGCCCGCTTCAGATGTTGGTCTGAGAAGTTGTATCGTCATGTTCGGTTATTTAATTAATAAGCAAAAAGTTGGTTTGACACGTCTTGAGTACTCATTACCATGCCACTGATCAGAATACAGTAATTGTTTTGATTTGTAAAGCTCATTGTGAGACGAAAGAATTGATCCACCTGTCTGGTCATCCTCTACCTAAGTTAATTACAACCTGACTCATCTTCTTTGCTTTCTCTTCAGCTCTTGCCTCCTCCTTATTCTTATTTTATGTAAGCAGCTATTTCTTTGAAGAATGTAAAATCTGTTGCAGCAGTGAAGCAGTATCAAATTAATTATAATAAGGATGTCTGACATTACATTCCAACTTTCCGACTTGAAGCTGTTAATTCAATGAGGAATGCTGAGGGTGAAATAGTATGGTATTTGGACAAAGTAAAAGACACTGCGAGTGACAATGTCAAAAAATTGCACGCGAGCCAGGTCAAGCGGCATAACAACGGCGGAACAGAGATATTTGCCAATCCAGTTGTAGGTAGCGGAAGAATTTTCGACAACGACATTTTATCCGTAATTAATCGAATAAAGAATCGCAAAGCTACTGGTGTGAATGATACTAAAGCTGAAATGCTCAAGACAGGTGGCGGATACTTGTTTGTGTATCTGTATGAATTTATAGGTATCTGTGCTGTGAACAGTAAAGTTCCGAATGATTGGTGATAATAGTCACTGCGCTTATTAAAAAGCGGTCAGCTTTTCCCAACCGTGGAAACAATATATAATAGTGGTGAAGAAAGTGTGAATTCAAATGGACAACTGAGTGATTGGTTTGATATTAGGTAAGACATTAGGCAAAGAAGGGTTATGTTCTAGCGTATGTGCAATGCATACATGTACAAATGTACAACCAAGTGAGGATTTTCAGAGTAAACAGAACGCAACATTGCCTTAAATGATAAAAGGATAGGACAAGTTGATAATTTCGTGTATATTGAAAGTTTGTTCACTGATGATGGGAACATAGATGCAGATATCTTTCGACGTATAAATGAGGGCTGAAAAATTATCGGCGGTGTAGAAGGTATCTCTTGCAGAAAAAATTTAACAGGTGAAATCAAAATTGCGATGAAGAATTCTGTGCTTGCACCCACTGTGCTGTATAGTAGTGAGATTTCGACGCATCGGCATGCAATTCCTGCGTAGTATGTGCGGTAAAACGCTAATGAACAAAGTAAGTGATGAGTGGATTCTCAAAGAATAAGTTGTAGAAAAAACATTGATTTTGCGTTTGTACCTCTTTTCCGGTTGTGAACTTATGTTTTTGGTTTGAAATTCGCCTTTTGTGATGAAAAATTATTCTCCTTGATTGAAAATTTATGTTTTTTGTTGGAAACATAACAAATTGGATGCAAGTTCAACTCCTTGGAAAAAAATGATTCATTATTTATCTGAAGATATTATACTTTTGAAAAAGAATCCATCTTTTATTTCCTGAAAGTTCATTATTTGGCTGCAAATTAAATTATTTTGTTGAAAATTGAAAATTTTTGTCGGGGGTATCAATTTTTTGGCTGAAAAATCACCTATTATGATAGAAATTTTTTGTTCGCGGTAAAAATAACTATTTTGTTTGGAAAATCGTTTGGGAATCGACCTCATATTTATAGAAAAGCATAAGTTTGAGAATTAGGGTGTTTTAAAAAAAGCCATCATTTTCAAGTTTTAGCATTTAACAATTCGGTTAAATGTTGAACTTCTTAATTGTGAAAAATTTGTTTGGTTGAAGTTTCATTTTTTTTTCTCAAAAATAAGTCTCTATGGCCGGAAATTGAACAATTTTCGGTTGCAAGTTAATTCCTACTAGATAAAAAATCTACTAGTATATTTTGTGTTGATGATTCATATTTTTTTGTAGGAGATTTTGGTATTTGTTTGAAAATGTTTACGTTTTGTTTGAAACTTGACAGTCATGTTATGACAGCTTGACTAAATTAGCTCTCTTGGCAGAAAATTTATTCGTTTTGTTAAAAATTCTTTTTTTTTGGAAAAAATTCAACAGTCTTCTTGAAAAGGCATCTTTTTGAGTTGAAAATTCTGCTCCTTGGCTAAAAACTGAACTCCAACTTAAAAAAATTGTACTTATGGTTGAAGAACTATCATCTCACTTAAACATCCGTATATGTGTTTGGAGATTAAACTATTTTTTAAATAGTTTTCACATTTGGTCAAAAATAACTTTTTTAACTGAAACTTTCACTATGCCATTTATGGTAGAAAATTTTTGTATTTCGTTGAAAAAGTTGTCTTCTTTGGAGAAAAGTAGGAATTTCTTGTTTAAAATTTATCTATTTGTTTCGAAATCCAATAACTTGGTTAAAAGTTGTTTTCTTTAGCCGAAAAATGTTCAAAAAAATTTAATTTTTTTTGGAAAAGATCTACTATAATCTTTTGAGTGTATTATTAATATTTTTTGGATAGAAATTCGATTATTTGACTGAAAATTGAATTGTTTTGTAGAATATTTGCCTTTTGACTGGAAGATTCAACAATTTGGGTAAACTTTATTTTTGCTGTACTAAAAAATCTTTTTTAGTGGATAAAAATGCAATTCTTCTTTTTCTTATTTATCAACTTGGTCGGAAGTTCAATGAGAGAAAAATTTTTGCTTCTGAAGATGCATTATTTCAGATGGAAATTCATCTATATACATGTTTCAAAATGACCTTTATAGTCACAAATTCATGTTGATGATTTGAAATTTCTAGTATTCTGTAAAAAAAATTTCTTTTCCTGGTTGAAAATTCATGTATCTTGTTCAAAATTTGTCCTCGTTGTAAAGAATTGATCCTTTTGGTTGAAAATACATCCATTCGATATTAAATTCAACAACTCAAATTCCAAATTGAATTTTTCTGTGAGAGATATGAACTGTTCCTGTTGAATATCCATTATGTTGGTTCCTAATTCATCTTTTTAATTGAAACTCCATTCATTCAATTCAATCCATGCTGAAAAATTCGTCAGAAGTCCTTTTTAACTAAAAATTCCACTGCACCAGTTGAAGATTCATATTTTCGTTTGCAAATTAATCTATTTGATTGAAAATGGAAGTTCTTTGGGATGGAAGTCAATTTTTGTTTTGTTAAAATGTTCCTTCCTGATAGTTTCATATTTTGGCCACGAGCAGTAGGATGGTCCAAATTTTTTTTTCGAATTTTTATGCTTTATTTTTATTTTTTGTCTCAAAAAACTCCCATAAGTGAAAAAATGGGTTTTTCGAGTTTTTGGTGCTAATTATGATTTTTTGTGGTTTTTGTAACGCGCATTGTTTCAAATGCATGAAATACTACTTTATACTGATAATTAGATGTTTATTTAAATTGTTTAAATAATTTATTATTGTTTTTAGAAACTTTCTCTTAGAAAAGGGTTAGAAAGTCAAGGTTTTTTCTGAATTTTTTAACTTATTTTCAACGTTTCAGTTATATCGAGGTTATAATCAAACAAAGTTTACAACAATAATTTTTTAAACAATTTGGTAATAATTATAACAATATTCTCTTAAGATACTACAAAGTTGTGGTTTTTATACAATTTTCAACTTTTTGTCCTTTTTTCACCTAAAGTCAGTAATTATTTAATTAAATTTAGCAAGAATAATTGTTTAAACCATTTGGTAATAATTATAACAATATTCTCTTAAGATAATGCTACAAAGTTGCGGCTTTTATGCAATTTCCAACTTTTGTCCACTTTTCACCTAAAGCCAGTAATTATTTTATTTTATTTAGCAAAAATAATTGTTTAAACAATTTATTATCATTGCTCATAATATTTTCTTTGCCTAATGATAGAAACTTGCGGTTTTTATCTGGAGTTTTTAACGCTTTGCCCATTTTCCATTTGAAGTGAGTTAATATTTAATTTAATTTAACAAGAATCATTGTTTAAACAATTTGGTAATAATTATAACAATATTCTCTTAAGATAATGCTACAAAGTTGTGGTTTTTATGCAATTATCAACTTTTGTCCACTTTTCACCTAAAGTCAATAATTATCTCATTTAATTTAGCAAAAATAATTGCTTAAACAATTTATTATCATTTCTAATAATATTTTCTTTGCCTAATGATAGAAACTTGCGGTTTTTTCTGAAATTTTCAACTCTTTGCCCATGTTTCACCTGAAGTGAGTTAATATTTAATTTAATTTAACAAAAAAAATTGTTTAAACAAATTATTATTGTTTATGGCTTTCTTCTGTTAGATAAGTGCTAAAATGTTGCGGTTTTTTCTAAACTCTGAAGCTTTTTGTCCACTTTTTTTCACTTAGTGAAATAATAATTAATGTGAGTAACAAACATGTTTATTTAAATGATTTATTATTTTTTATAACCATTTTCTCTTAGATAAGTGCTAGAAAGTTGTGGTTTTTTCTGATATGTTTAATTTTGCACTGAATGGAATTTGAAAGAGATTAAATTAGATTGAATTGATTTAATTGTTGGTTGAATTAGATTGTTTTTCATTGAAAATACAAACTTTTTCTAAAATATCAACCATTATATTTTTGATTGAAAATTCATATTTTTGTTGAAGATCCATAATTTTGGCAGAAAATTCGAAATCCAAATTCCACTGAATGAGTTCAGCTTCTTCGTTTTAATTAATTTTTTTTTAACATTGGGAAAAGAACAAAAATAATTTACCCAAAACAATACAATACTATTTAAAATATGTTTCTCTCTAATGTCTATTTATTATTTGTTCACAACTAAAAAGATGAAGAAAAGTTTAGGAGAAGATAGCCATAAAGAATAATAATTTGTTAAAACAATTATTTTTGTTAAATTAAATCATATATCAACTCACTTCGAGTGGAAGTGGGCTAAAGGTAAAAAATTTCAGAAAAACCGCAAGTTTCTATCATTGGGCAAAGAAAATATTATGAGCAATCATGATAAATTGTTTCGACAATTTTTTTCGCTAAATTAAATAGAATAATTACCTACTTTAAGTGAAAAGTGGACAAAAAGTTGAAAATTTAAGAAAAAACCGCAAGTTTGTAGCATTATTCTGAGAGAATGTTGTTATAATTAATAAATCATTGTTTAATCAATTAATTTTGTTCAATTTATTTGATTATTACTTCAATTTAACTGAAACGTTGAAAATAAGTTTAAAAATTCAGAAAAAACCTTGACTTTCTAACCCTTTTCTAAGATAAAGTTGCTAAAAACAATAATAAATTGTTTAAAGGATTTAAATAAACATCTTATTATCAGTATGAAGTAGTATTTCATGTATTTGAAACAATCTGCGCTTAAAAAACTGTAAAAAATCATAATTAGCACCAAAAACTCGAAAAGCCCATTTTTGGCTTAAAACAGGGCGATGCCCTCTCCTGCATACTTTTCAATCTAGTCTTAGAATACGTAGTTAGGCAAGTACAA